>QXVZ01001036.1:0-10441 GCA_008931825.1 Phallusia fumigata
GTAACCTACATTCAAAAACTTAAGGCAGTAAGTGATTGTAAACATACCTGCCAGAGAACATGCATATATCGAATACATTGTAATGCAAACGTTTCAACAATTGCTGTTGTCATCATCAATGTAAAATGAAGAGATCTTTAAAACCGTGTAAAATGAAGAGATCTTTTAAACCGTGTAAAATGAAGAGATCTTTTAAAACACAAGTTCCCTGAGTCTCTCAAAATACAGTTGTTTTTACTTTTGTGATGTGAAGTTATAATCAACAATCATTCAAACCTTTGTGACGTCACAGATCAACGACGGCTCAATTAACCGTGACCGGATGTGCCGCGATTTTCAACCAATCAGTTCCAACACTTGTTTCGACCCCTACAAGTGGGACTCGGCACGACGAGCTGAGACCGAGACAGCTGTCAGCACACCCAAGATTCCTTTCACTAAAGTTGTCGACAGGTAACCATTGCTGGGATTTGAACCCCGATCTCTCGATTAACTTTTTGTCGTAGCGTTTGATGTTCACTTCGCCAAATCTGACATCATTTTGAAATATTTGCAGCTAAATATAAAAATTTAGGTCATGATTCATAAAGTTAGAATTATAAAACATTAACTCAACTTCAGATAACGCAAAACATTATAATTAAACTCCAGCTTGACCGGGATTCGAACCAAGTTCTGGAGGTTTCCACGATCCAGTTCCTGATAAACACAGAACATTTGCAATGTACTCATTTTTTTCCAATCGCTAAAACTCTTCATATTCTCACAGCTCGCAAGATCCTGGTTCCGACCATGGTTATCATTCAAGTTATTGTTCTTCCAATCTGAGTCATGGCAATGGAAAAGGATGCCATCCTCATTCTCTGTGGAGTCTCTCGTCTCCTGATGTCTCTATCGACCACGAGAGGACAGCATCCGGACACCGTGCATCCACTCCTGATCTTCTCTCGCCAGGGATCGCTGAATCCGATGGTATGACGTCAGTAATGGTTACGTAACAGGTTTTTTACATCTTGTTAATCTAGCAGTTTATATTTTTGACGTACGTCACCAATTGTTACGTCACTTTCAGTACTTTTATGACATGAAGAGATTATTTATCAAATTTTCAATCTCATTCAGATCACAGCTCGGATCGCCACTCCCCGACCACAGTCACTGATGCGCGACCTGGTGATCACGTGGACTCCAATCGACGACGTCACAAAGACGACCTGCCACGTCATCATCAGAGTTTCAGCCACCATTCGTCGCTCTACCATCACCACCATCATCATCACCACCACCATCACCACAAGCACCATCGGTGAGTATGACGTACGAATAAGTGTAGTGATGACGTCACACACGAGATGGTAACCCACTTGTGACGTCACACAGGCACAGCAACCGCCACAGTAGCTCTCAATCGCAAGCGACAAACGGCGCAGTCCGGACCAGCAGCGGAGAAGCTGACCAAAATTCCAGCAGCGGCGGAGCTCGCTGCCACCAGAGGCGCTGTGTGGTGACCGACACAGTTCCNACGCGCACGTTTGTTTGTGATGTAATAAACGTACGCTGTGGTTTGTTGAGAATGGTTTTCGATGGGTAGCAAATGCCCCCCTAACGCAAAATTTCTGCTGTAAGTTTGTACGTGTCGTCATAAACGTTCGCCGCGGTGTGTTGGGCAAGGGGGGCAAATGCACCCCCGAATTAGCTGACTAATATTAACGGTTACGAAGTTAGAATGAGACGTTTGTTGTTTTATGTGGTGTGTGTTTCTTCCGTGTAGAAAATTGTCATTTCCGCGTCTCGGTTTTCGCATTAACTGCCGCTTCATGTCTCGGCTCTCTATGCGTTCTCACTTCAGCGCTGTAATGTTCTCAAACAACCTTTTCTTGTGTTCGCTTCTAATTTTCCCGCGCATCTTTCCTCTCCTCAACCTCCCCCGAACAGGTACCGCCTGTGACGTCGGAATTACGTCATCGATTGATTACGTCACGCCAGTGTTTTTAGCTTTTTATTTATTGCGTGGCTGGCGCGTGCGGTTGTCGAATACAAACAGCTTGAAACAAGAGTGCGGTGTTGCTTGGTAACAGCATTAAGGTCAGGGTTTAGAAGCGGGATCGAACAAATAAGTTCATTTAACGTCATTGGAAAATTTGATTTTCCAGAAACGAAGCCGGAAGAAAAACGTAATACTACTTATTGCGCTTGTATGGCTTGGTTGGCGTGCTTTGCCATCTAATCTTGTTAAACTTTAAGCCTTGATGTTTGTGGCTTTTGTAACATGTGCAAATGGTTTTGACAATAATAGTGGAGCAAACCAGTTCAATACCGTTTCTAATGAAAGAAAAATGTTTTCCTAAAGGTTTTTTTCGTATAAATCCGCTTTGCCTTTAAAAACGATCAGCTGCGGGGAATTTCGAAATCAACCAATTAATCTGACTATTGCCTTAAAATTCCCCTCGACAAAGTGAACTTTTTGTGTTGTAACAAAAATTTTGTGAACCATTACAGGCTTTGTTTAATGCTGCGTATTCTAATGTTGGCCCTGTTACAAAGAAGTGAAGTTGTTGTTGTTATCCAGTTTGAGACGATGTGAGTTAATAGTTGACATTGAAACAAAACAGCTGTACATGCAAACAAATTGTGCACAAACTTGTTGGAAAGCAGCAATGGTGAAAAACGAAACTTTTATTTTACTTTGGGGCCAATCATACGTTTCAATAAATTAGTAGAGCAATGGTTTCCAACTCCGAGCAGCAAAAGCAGGAAAAGGATAACAACACTTGTTATCGCATCTAGTAATTGTCTAGTCATGTGGTGGATTCGTTCTTAGCCCAATTGCATATGTTTATCTCAGCGTTTATAAATTTCTATGGTAACGCGTTCTCTCCGTAACAGCAAATTTGAAACAGCCTTTTTGATTACAGTTTTTGTTAATCTGGATTTCGACCTTAAGTTCCCACTCAAAGTAACAGTTTTTTGTTATTGTTATTATGTAAATTATAAGTCTTAGTGACACAACTAGTATGCAAACTGTAGTAAATAACAACAGCGGTTCAAACTAGTGTCGAATTTTGGTAGAAGCGAAGAAAGGTACAAGTTATTATGACCTTCACAGCCTGTAGTGTAGACTGTAAGTTAAAAAATATTTGTTCTCCAAGCGTTGTTCTAAATTGAAATTTCTTTAATATTACATACAATAATACAATATAATATTTTCATTTTATTAAAGACGTATGTAATACCAAACTTTCTGATTAAAGCTGGCATAATTTAAAGGAAGGGCATTCAGACCTTGGGGGCTCACAAAATCTATACAGTAATCACTACATATAGGTAAAACCAGTTATGGTTTTAATAAGCTTTTTTGAATCCCTGCAAAACAACCACAAAATATTGCATAAATTTGGGCAAAAGCAGGTACCCTTAGTTGGTTAGTTGGTTTATTTGCACAATGATTTAATGATGATGCAAAGTAGTGTGACGAGAAAAATCAATATAGGTTCAAACAATATTTTAATGTGTTGATTTCCTAAAAAAAATGGTTTTAACCCAAAAGATTTGCAATTTTGTGTGCTTCTTGTTATGTTGGTGCATTCTTAGCATACAAAACCCCAAAACAAAACATATTTAATGACTTGTTTGCTTCTAGGTCTTTGGTTCTTACAGGATCCAATGAGAATACAAAGCTTAGTCTGTATGTGTAAACAGCCAACTTTTACATTTTATCAGGGGGCCCACACCAACAGCTGAATTCCAAATATGAAATTGATAAACTACAGTTTTGGAATTGTCAGCTTTTGAAATAGGCCTGGAAATATGCTTTTTACAGCATCGTTACATGACAAAACAAAAATGCATTGTGATGTTTGGTGTTATTTTAACTAGAATAAGCTCACAAGCACAAAGGTACTCCCACACTTTATTTGTGCTCTACACAGATACAGGTTTGCAGTTTATGGTTCATGTGTGTTTTTTTTATGGGAATACTTAACATTTAGGCGACTGCTTTGGCATTGTTAAAATGTGTCTACTAATCCATGTACACAACGCTTGAAAAACATCTTGTTTCCTTTGAAAATGTTACAGGTATATGACTGGGTTTAATATCAAGCACATTTTCAGAGAATGCAAATCTATAGTACATGAAAAAGAATAGCTGTAAGTGGCGATAGAATAGCAAGATGGCGGAAATAATGCATATTTAGTTATGTCGAGTAACAAGTGCAGGATTGTTAAGTGCTGTAATACTAAACATAAACTAAATAAAAAAATCATTATACAAAGGTCACAGCATATGAAGACATTTAATGCTTTCTCCAATTGATGCATGGACACTTAAATGCTTTATCTCTGTCCTCCCTGAAATCTTGTCACCAAATCTGTCAGTTTTGCTGCATTGTTTTCATCTGGAACATAAATTACTCATGCACAATTATGTTTCGACTAACTAATTTTTATCTGGAGAAAATGTATTTGGCACCCTGTTTAAGAAAAAACAGGTAGACCCTAAAATTTCGTATTTTGATGCTTTTGAATATTGATGAAGGAAGTGTTGGTTATTCTAGTCGATAATTAGGTTTGGACTGATTTTTTTATTTAGCCAAACTGAATTTTTGGTAGAAGTTTACTTGCCTAACTCACACTCTGATTTACCTTTGTCACCCCAGTCTGAAATAGTTTCTAGTCGTAGAACTAAAAATTGCTCATTTTCTGTAGTTGAATCCTCCATTGGTGTTTCCTGATTTCTGTTTAAAATAAACTCTTTGAATTCCCCCCACTGATCATTTGTAATGCCCCCTGAAATGTCGATCAATTCTGGAAGTTTTGATCCTGCAATTAAAACAAAACAAATTTAAACAATCCTGTACCAGTTCTAAGCAACTAAAATATCGTACAGTTACCCAAAACTGGAGTTCTTTCTGGCTGTGAATTCAAATAAAAATGTCCCGTCTTCTTTTCCTTCAGTTTTGAGCAACAGATCTTGTAGATAACTGCGCATTGATTATTGTTGCAAGAAAATAGGTAAGGTAGCAATGCTGTTCTGGTGGCAAATATTTTCTTTTTTTTTGTCTGTGGTTGAGTTTGATTACAATATATGCACAAATAGATGGGGTCTTCTCCAGATCTTATGAAAAAGAAAAGTTTGCTTTATTTCAAAATAGTAACAACACACTTTTGATTTTTGCCTACCTCATGGTAAAAGTGGATTCTTCAATTGGGTTGTTTAGCCCAAACACAGCTCGGTTTCGGACAACAGCTAGTTCATTTGCCAAGTTGCAGATTAGCAAGTGCTGATCCAGATTCCAATACATAGGTTTGTATATTGCAAACATCACACGCTTTCTCAGGATTCCATCATTTGAAGGTGGCATCCTAGCTACAAATCTGAAACATAAAATTTACATCAACAATAAATCCCGAGAGGACCCCAAACGTTATTAAATGTAAGGTTTTATATGTCCAAAAGTATTAGTTGTGTTAATACGCTGTAAAATGGTTGGTTTGGAAGCAGATGTTGGTATCAGTGCATTGTGGTGATTTTGCCAAAGTTCTCCATGGGGACCCATCATTGCAGTACCGTACCTAAAACACAGAATTCAAGTAAATGCAGCCAAATATAATTAATATAATGGGACATGGTTATACCACTGGTGCTGATTTGAGTTGAGTTCCATTTGTGGAAACTGGCAAGGTAATTGTCACATCCTTGTGAAACTTTAAACCAGGTGGCCCACATCGGACAAGCGGGGTTGCATCCATCTAATCAGCATTTATCATTAGTGGCTGTAATTTTGGGAACTAAATACCCTGGAATCAAACTTGCAATCAAACTAGAAGCGTGGCTTACCATATATAGACATTCTATATACACTATTGCCCGATATTAAAAGAGGATATATTCCCCACATTATATTACATTGGGTCTTATAGTTACCTGCGCTATTTATGACATAATTGTTTCTGCTGGCAGAAACGCATGGGTCCCCACACATTCTACATATTGCGCTTTTCAGAAAACATGTCCAGGCTATAGATATAAACAAAGCAATCAGTGCACCACAAAGACATGTTCTACAAACTGTCCAAGTTACATCAAGTTTGGACATTGTTTAATAATATTACACATTTTAGGGGGCTAGTGGGGTAACTNACATCACCATGACCATATCTACCAGCTGTGAAAGTTTCATCCAAATCCATCAAACATTTCATGCCAAAAGGGCATGGACAAGCTGCAGGGCAGAAAAAAGAAAAAAAAACAGAGTGAAAACAGTATGTGTCCCCTTTCAGGAAGGGGATCCATAAATACAGTGGCTTTTCATACCTCTAATCTTATTGATTTCTGTAGACATCAACAGGAAGTTTTCTGCTGCGGGATTTACACTTATTATTTAACTTTTAACTAAAGTTTAGCCAATGATTTTGGGCAATCAAAATAAAATCAGCTGCCTAAAAAGTTATCTTTATTGAATGGTTTTTAACAGAATGTACTCACAGAATCAATCAAATAAGGAGTCATTGTAATGGGCACATCTTTTGACAAAGCATTTGGGGGAATCACCAATGAGCATCCATTGGATTCTAATTTTCCTCCCTCAGACCCAACAAGCTTTGAAACTGTGTTGTCATTTTCCTGTTTAAAACACAATGCAGGTAATTAGGTGCTTATTTTGTGAATGAAATTGTAATGACTTACTTTCAAATTTAAAGAAGAGCTGTTTTCTCCTGCAAATAAAGCAAATAATATTCATGGTAAACCTGCATGCTGGCACACAATTCCCAGTTTATTGAAATACAATGCTACACACTTTTTTGGGACTTTTAACCAAAGAAATGTCAACACTGTGTTAGTATGAGAAGTTATTGACATTTTGTATAATTAAATCCAATAAAGTTTTTTTGTTTAGCCCAAAGCCAGTTTTTTATGATTCCTAGTCTTGATAGAGTTTACAAAAATAGAACTGAACCATACTTGGAGCTGCCATGACAGAATAATTGTTCCAATTTGAGGCATGGTCATGTTGACTTTGGCTGAAAATATGTTTTAAAAAATGAATAAATTTCATTCAGGTTGAAATCTGTCCTTAAGTCAAAGTGATGAATGATGTATACGAAAATAGCAGACAGATAAAACAAACAAACCAAAATGTCAGAATTTTTTACTTCCTGGAATTTTTTGGGGCAGTGCTTAGATTTCTGTTGAAAGTTTGGAATGCACCAAGCTGTCTTTTTGTCATGTCTTCACAAGTACTTCTCTTGACAAAGGAATGGAAACTAATTATGTTAAATGTAATAAGGTTTTAGTTGCGACTTATTATTTTTGAATTAATACAGTTACTGCTTACAATGAAAAGTGGTCTGTTTGAAATGTTATGAAGTTTTCATTTCCATCAAAATCATAATGTAAGTTCTTCCATGTCTCGCGGTCCTCACTAGTTTTTACCTTTAAAGTGTAATCTTATTTTAAATAGAACAGTGGTTTCCAACCTGGGGTCGTGACAGATGTGATATTTTTATGACTTTTTATGACACATAAGTTACAACTGGTTTGGCCTGCATCACCTGTCTTGTCAGGTACGATAAGCAGTAGGCTATGTGCCCATAGCTAACTGCACAAGCATTGTCATTGAAGCGTCACAGTAATTATTGTCATCAACAATGAAATCCTTAGGTTAAGGCCATGAAGTTGCAAAGCCAGCCGTCCCATCGAGCAAAAGTGAATGCAAATAAATGATATACTGCTTAAAGCAATTTGATTGATCTTGTTGTTTAAGAAAAAAATGGTTGGTCGGGTCGCAAGATATTTTAAATCATTATTGGGGGTCGACAGTCAGAAAAGGTTGGGAACCACTGAAATAGAATATACTACAGTTCAACACTACAGTAGAAATAACATTATTGAATACGTAAATTCTCTACAACAGAGTCTACCTCAATCGGTAGGGAGGATTCAACCACATAACAGCTTTCAAGGCTGATGGTGACTGGTTTGTCAAATTGCAATCCTGTTGGCTCACACAGAAGTTCTGGTGTAACTTCAACCTGGATGATTTATTAAGTTTTAGCACAGCAGAGTTGAATCATAGTCTGCCTTTTAAGTAATTCCATTCAGCAAGGCATAGGCTGAAAAAATCTTTCCAGACCACTCCAGGCTGAATTGAAATGTTTGAAAGGCCGACTTTGATTTGGTACAATACTCCAGCTGTTATCCTAATAGTCATATTCACAGTTTTGTTAAATTTTACTCCATTCCTGCTTTGTGACAGGTGTCATCTCTTTTTAGGCAAACATTTTTAGGCCTGTAGAATGTATTTACACCATAAAATTACTAACATATTTGGTGCTTTCCCACTTTCCATACATAACAGTCATTTTGATGTTCACTTCATCTTTTAATGCACCCTCGGGAATATCAACAGTGCATCCCTCATGTGTTAGTTTCGCTCCATCCTTTCCAACTATTTGTTCAAATTTGTCACTGACGAATTCAAAGCATTTCTGTGCGACAAATTTGGTTATGTTATCAGGATTAAACCAAGTACAGTATATAAACCTCAATAACCTGTATCTGCCCCTAATTCAAACGAAACTGAAAGTATCAATGATTTGTAATGATTTTTAATCAAAAGGCTTCAGATAGTAGAACTATGTGGCCTAAAACTCAGCCCTTCCAAATTTTCATAAAATAGTGGCAGAGATTTTCTAAACCACATTGCAGTTACATGTTTATTTATGACAACATCTGGTTGTTAGATACTTGTTTTGCTAATACGCGATTTTTACCGGAGTTGCAGGCTACTTTTATGTGAAAAAGGTTATACTGGGCCACAAATTTTGTAACACAAGGTGATAGTGAGTCACTTGTTATGTGAAGTGTTGCCAGCTGGTATGCACTTATACAAAATTTGAAATATTGGCATGTTTTTAAAGCTATTGGTATGCAAGGTTTTCTGTTTTGGTAATTTTTATTGGAAACTTTCTTTCAGTCTACAAACAAAAAATCGAAATGTTGGATAATAATTTTAAGTCTGCTTATGAACTTGTTATCAATCAAAACAATCTCAAGTACAAAGGGTTGGGAAGCCATCTAACAAAAGGCTTGAATCAATTCTTTTCAAATAAACTGGATCTTCACCTAATCTTGACAAATTTGCAGGTTTATTCTAATCAGGATTAACTGAGGTTTACTGCATGTAATTTTAGATTAGTTACAATCTCTTATCCGCCCTAAGTAGCTAGTATTGATGGAGACAAAACTTGATTGTAGCAGTTCGGTGCAATTATCCCGAATCAAAATTAAAAAAAGTCCTAATTATGGGCCCCTTTTCATGAAGGGGACACATAGCCTAATGTTTTTACTCTGTCTTTTTTCTGTCTAACGCAAGTTTGTTTTCACGTTTTGGTCAAGAAAGAGTTGTTTAAACGTTTTTTTCACACATGATAGATGAGTATCTGAAGTTGTGCACTGACAACCCAGTTCACCCACAGGCCCCCAAAACGTTCAATTTTTAAAACAGCAAAAGTTTTTACCATTACAACTGCAAATACGTGTTTAAACGCTGACTGTTTTGCTCCAAATGCAAAACGACCAGACGTGAGGGAGTGATTGACGAGTTTACAACACAAGCGACGCTACGTTCATCGGTTCGTAACAAGCTGCTATTTCACATATAAACGGGCGTTTATTCGGTACGGCAAGGCGGGCGTTTCGCTTACCAAAACTAAGCGGTGATAACCTCAGTATGTTTGCTGTTTTGCGATGTACAAGACAGTGCGGCACCGCAATTTATTTATTCGTTCGTACGCGCAGCACCTCCCAACATGCATAAACAGATTATCATTTTTATGACAGGCGAATCCCAGCTGTCGATACTACACCACTGCTTTACGTGATTGCGTAGCGTTAACTGAGATGCGTTTGCTATGCAGTAAAGATACGATACAGTAAAGACAATACGTTAAGATAATACGTTACAATAACTGCTCTCATTCGCAGTTGCACTTTTTTTGTACAGTAGCATGTAAGCTTATATTTGGTTGGTCAAAAAGCGCAATGTTGTTGTTCGATTTACAGCGCTCTTCTGAAACCGCATTGAAAAGGGCGGATTAGCGTTTGTTGTGCAGTTTGCTGTGGCATGGCCAAAGGTTACTGCAGGTCAAACTATTGGTTAGTGGGACTGTGGGGTTTAATTCATGCTTTTGACATTGAGTTTGAAATGATGTAAAAAATGATTTAGTTAAATTATAAATGGAAATCTTTACTTTTTGTTTAAATTTGTAAAACTGATTTTTAAGCAGATTATTTTCTAAAAACATTACTACTATTCCGAAATTGCATGTGTGTGGGGACCCATATGTTTATGCTAGCAGAAACAAGTTATAAAATGCCAGGGGATTTAGGGACCCAACGTAGAGTGGGTATTGAAAATATATCCAATGTAATAAAGGA
>QXVZ01001041.1:0-23789 GCA_008931825.1 Phallusia fumigata
AAAGTTCTGCTTGTCTTAATGTCAACATGTTTTGCCTTCGAAACTTTTAGACTCTCCAGATGCAGAAAAAATCGACCCATCCAAGCTGCAAAATGAAGTTGATGAATTTGTGGAGCCAAAACGTATTCTGGACAGTTACTGTTTCTCTGAAACTTTTAAGAAAACTGTCCTGCTGCAGGTAAAGCTAGTTGCAAAGGATCTGTCCCTGCTAAACATTAAGACACCAAATAATGTTTTGCATAAACTATAAACTGTTGCTACCGGCATTGTAAAAACTCATGAAGATGCTTCTGGCAAATGTATTTTTGCATGCCAATTTGGCAGAAGAGTCTTCATACGTTTATTAACTATTGCAGATGCTAAGTCAAGTCAAGGGCGCTGGAACTGGGTACTTAGCATCATAGTTTTAGATGCTTGGTTCTTGGCGAATCATCACATGATGATGTCAAATGTTAAAACAGACATGTATTCCATGTAAATAGCAAGTTTTATCATCCAAACTCTCCTAAATCTATGAACATTTTAGTTTTCAAGGATAAAAATATTGTGATTGTTCAAATGTTGTGTCATATATGAATAACATGATGCACCGGGTGCACTGCGAAACAAAATGCTGGTGGCATTGGCCCAACCCTATAAGTTACTGTAAACATTTGTATACATTTTGTGCATGTGGTTTTGTATTTAGATCATTTATACTGTAATAGTTTTTGCAAAATCTCCATGTACATGTAAAATTTAGCGATGTGTTTGTTAGAGGTGAAGTTTATATGCCTGTTTTTAGGTTTTGGAAGAAGCTCGTCAAACCTATCCATGCATGGACACGTACTATCATAAGCGTGACAATTCGTGTTTGGTCGTCTTCCACAATCCGATGACTGAAGATCTCAAGGGCACCATCCAGTGGGAGGCGAGTTTGCATTCCGATGTCGGATTCAGGTTTGTACTAACAGCTGATTTTGGCCTTTTATTGCTAATTGTTTGGTGTATGGCAGTGTTTCTCAAACTTTTTTAGCCCAAGGACACCTTTACCTTCAATTTTTTTTCCGAGGACCACCAAACAGAATACCATTGTAACATGCTCTCAAAACAGGCAATTTTATAAACCAGTGCCTAGTTTAAGTCATCTTTTTCTTGGACCACTATGAGGGGATGGTGGGCCACTAGTGTGTGGTAGTTAGGCCCCCATGCTAAGTCCCAACAACCAACACACACTAGTTTGTAAACTAAATTTATTATTTTTAAATATATTTTTCCTATTTTTGTAGGTTTAAACTCTTGCAATAAGAAGAAAGATTTAAACAGAAGGCTATTAATCTTTAACTTTTGGGTGTTGACTTTGAGTTTTCTTATATTCTTTAAAAGAAACTACCTTGAACACGTTGCTGGGCCAATTGAAAGCTGGACCAAGGTCGAAGAGGACAAATATCAAGCCGACTTAGTTGCCATGGAGATGGAGAGAGCAAAGCAAGTTGCCGATGCACTCGCAGCTGGGGAAAGTACCCCACCACCTACAGCCAAAAGGCCAAGATCAAAGAGTCCAAAGAAAGGAAGTATGCAATTCAACTTGTTCTTTGCTTTCAATTACATTAGCGAAAAGCTTTTTGTATTGTGCAAAAGTACATCCCTAGAAGATTACATAGTATATGTTGTTTTAGGCGTAGTANTCGGATTCAGGTTTGTACTAACAGCTGATTTTTGCCTTTTATTGCTAATTGTTTGGTGTATGGCAGTGTTTCTCAAACTGTTTTTGCCCAAGAACCACTTTACCTTTGATTTTTTTCCGAGGACCACCAAACAGAATTCCATTGTAACAGACGATTTTATAAACCAGTGCCAAGTTTAAGTCATCTTTTTCTTGGACCACTATGAGGGGATGGGGGACCACTGTTGAGAATAACTGGTGTGTGGTAGTTAGGCCCCCATGCTAAGTCCCAACAATCAACACACACTAGTTTGTAAACTAAATTTATTATTTTTAAATATATTTTCTGTATTTTTTAGGGTTTAAACTCTAGCAATATGAAGAAAGATTTAAACAGAAGCCTCTTTAACTTGGAGGTTTTGGGGCTTGTCATTGTAAAAACTACAGTGTGATTGTGGTGTTTTTTTGGTGACCAACTAGTTTGGTGCATTAGGTTGTCAGTAGATTTTATGACATTTTGGTCACCAATATGTTTTGTGTATTTGGTGTGTAAATACTTTTTGTTTTGTGCATCAGGTGCGAAGCTGTATGATTTAGTTGAATTTGACTTAGCCATAGAGTTTTCATATATTTCTTAAAGGAACTACCTTGAACACGTTGCTGGACCAATTGAAAGTTGGACCAAGGTCGAAGAGGACAAATATCAAGCCGACTTGGTTGCCATGGAGATGGAGAGAGCAAAACAAGTTGCCGACGCACTTGCAGCAGGGGAAAGTACTCCACCACCTACAGCCAAAAGGCCAAGATCTAAGAGTCCAAAAAAAGGAAGTATGCAATTCAACTTGTTCATTGCTTTGAATTACATTAGCAAAAAGCTTTTTGTATCGCGCAAAAGTACACCCCTAGAAAATTACATAGTATATGTTGTTTTAGGCGTAGTATATTTTTTGTGCTTGTCACTTGCTAAGCATGTTTAGCCAAATTTTAGTCCATTCTCTATGTTTGTAATACTGCCACAGAAGCTTCACATGTATTTTGTATGAAGGGATTTGATTTTAATTGTTCAAAATTTTGCCGTGTAATGTGACAAGGATTTGCCTCAACCATTGCCTAAGTTGGTTGTCACGAAAATTCACAAAATTCATACATATCTAATCCGAAAAAATACCATTGATTGATTAAGGTCGTCGGGGCAGTGCTTCAAGGTCATCAAGTAAGATTGGAGGCAGTGACGAAACCCAGCAGTTCAGCTCTCCGTTTATTTATCCGGGAAGTTTGAAAGCTGAAACTGAAGTCCAAAACAAACAGAAGGAAGAAGAGGAGAAGCTGAAACGGGAGAAGGAATCGAAACAATCGCAGAGAAACAAATCTGCTGAGAGAGGGAAACAAGCAAAGTCTGCTGCGAGTAAAACTTCACAGGATGGGAAGAGACCTGGTGGGTAATCGGAATTATTTCTGCCTGTTTAAAATCTGTAACTTTTTTTAACATGATAAAATGTTGTTGTACATGAAAAGCATTGTGTGAAGTGCCTTGAAGATAAAGAGTGATCACTTATAAATGTGGTTTGTTTCATTTTTATCCTCGTCTGAATGTGTCATGCTCATAATAAGTTCACTATCGAGATAATTGTGTTGAAGGTCCAATTTTGATTCGATTTTTTTGGTGACTTCAATTTTGGTCAACTTTTGGGGTTTTAAATGGTTGAAACAGTGACGCCTAGGTTTCTTATCAAGAAAAGATTTCGAAACCACAACCTTGCAACCATAAGATTGTTGTGAGAACCTCAATGCCATTTTGACAGCAAGCAATTTAGGCATAATTTTTACCTAAACATCCAATTAGGTTTTACTTTTATGTCGTATATTTAGGGCAATCAGAAAAGATGTTATTTTAACATTTTTTTGAATCTCATTCTTAAAGGGTCTGGCAAACGGCCAAAGTCTGGTCGAAAATCCAAGTCAAGGTCGCGATCAAGGTCAAGCAGTAAAGAGCGTGATGTAAAACCAGAAACATCACAAGAGACACCTAAGGAACCTCAGTTGCCATTTACAGGGTAAAGACTTTATCTGAATTTCTTTGTTTCAGCAAGATTTTTATTTTTTCTGCAAATCTGTGGAGCCTTTTTTGGCCAATACAATGGTTTGGATTTTTATTTGATTTCTGTCTGTAAAATGTAGGCAAAAATTGCAGAGATTATGTGGAAACACATTGAGTAAATGTTGCATACAGATATGATGTTGGCAACAATCTAATAAACATCAGAGGCAACGCATCATTTCTCTACCCATGTGATGGAGGAACAATCAAAAGTGAACGAATTCATTATGAGCAAGGTGAGCTTACAAGCAAGGATTTTACATTGATATGTTGTTGAGTCATAAAGTTATTTAATTTTACTGGTTAACAGTGGAAATTCCTCCATAACTGCCAGGTTTACTGTATGTCAATAAACTATTTAACATACATTTATTAGGGCCTTTTAGTTTTAAAACCTTTAGTTCTTCATGCCCTTCTTAACATTCTCAGTAAAAAACAGTACTTGTGTGAAATATTTTCTAAATTTCGGCAAACGCTGTTTCCATCGACTCTGTTTCTTTTTCACACACAAGTGTTTTCCATTTTCAGGTCAAGTGTCGGTAAAGACATCAATGTACAAAGACGGCCATGTTTTTGTTCTGCACATCATCGACCCCAAGGATCTTTCGGGAGAATCTGAGTTGGATGAATTACTCAGGGAACCATCTCATGAGAAACTGGATGAGCAGCTTGAAAAGGCAGAAACTGAAGCGCCAGAGAAAGGTACAATAACAAATAAAGTATAAGGATAGATTATTGAGTCCTGGTTTAAAAGTGCGGCCTTTTCTTATTTCGAAAGATGACATTGGCGATAGTTAAAAGGGTGTTGAAATTACTGTTTTTTTTGTTGTTGAGAGCTTAGTTTTAAAAAATCAGCTCGCTAAAATGTTAACTGTTGTTTCAGTTTTATCTACAGTAGAAAATATTGTTGTGTAGTTTTTGTACATTAAAATTGTTTCTTATGCGATTAAATTTTTTTTAGTTAAACTTGTAGGTAAATTGATTTACGATAAAAAAAACTAAATAATTACACATCTAACAATGATTTAACACTTAAATAAAGTTAATATAACATGCCAAAAAATGATCTGTTGCAGTTTATCAATTTTATCAGTTTGTTTGCAAATTCAATAGTTTTTTTTTTGAGTAGTAGAAGTTTGTTCGCCATGTTTTTCTGCTTTGTTACATCGCAACTGTTCTTTGTTTAGCTCCAGACTCAGATCGGCCGACTAGCGCTGAGTTGCTGCAAGGCAAGAAGGAAACCGATCATGTTCAAGGTCAAAGTTTGTTCGGGTCATGGTCGGCTACACTTTGTGATGGGATGAATCTGTCTTTCAGTGGATACGGACCCGATGGAATCTGCAAAGCTGCAAGTATGTGTCGAAGTAATGTTATTATTAAATCTCTGCTGCTCTCTGGTGGTGAGATATTAAAGTTTATCAACAGTGCTAAAAGTGTTATTCTGTTTCAATATTCTGTTTATTACAAAAATATATGAATCATGATGTGAAAAGTAGCTTGCCTGCTGTGGTTGTCAATTTACAACAAATAAATGATTTATATTTCAATGTTTTAAGCACAATCTGCTGAAGCTTTTAAAATTAGATGAAAACCTATTGTATAGTGACGATGGGTCAAAGTAGAATGTGTTCTGCACTTGGCAGTATTGTGTGCATGGTGGAGCATTCCCTTGGTTTTTATGGCATTGCACTTTTATAATGTAACAATAAGCACCCTATGTTCACATTTACTTATCATTTTAAGATATATTGCAGTGTTCTCAAAACCAATGCACTACTTTAATGATCATTCCCACACAAATAATGATGACGCTTAATACCAAGTTCTGTTTTGCCTCTGCACATCCGTATGTTAGGTCATAATAACGTGACACAGCACCAAGTATATACTGCTTTGGCTGTATGAAAAAATGCTTTAAATTTTTACATTTCTGACAGCTCGCGCCAACATGAAGCTCATGAAGCTGCTTGGGGAAATCCCCCCAGCAAACACCCCTACCCCAGTGCCCCCCGGCATGGAGACCCCAAAGAAGGGCAAGAGATCACCCCGATCCAAGTCACCCAGAGGCAAAAGTCCGAAAGGGGGAAAGAAGAAAGGTGATGCTGCTGAAAAGGAGGCCGAGGCCCAGAAACTGGAGGAACTGAAGGCACAAGTAAGTTGAGAGACAAAAGTTGGAATCCAGCATTTTCTATGTTTCAACAAAAATGTTTTACATACAAGCAGTGGCATCTCATCATTCATCATTTTATCATTGATGATAAAAACTTCAGTTTGTGTTTAATTGTTGCAAAGATTTTAACATTGCTCAAGAATTTTATCCGGTTACTCCACTTTTTTCTCCAGGAGGAGCTTGAAAGAAAGTTACAGGAGGCTGAAGAGGCAGCAGAAGCTGAGAGGAAGAGACAAAGAATGCCGGCATTCCAACAACTTTATGTTTCATGCCCTGATGGTTTGAACGTCAGATATCAGCTTGACCCAACTTCTGCAGGTAAACTCTTTAATGAGCTGCCAACATTTTGTTACTCTTATTTCTAAGGGAACTTTTTCAACCAATATATTGATGATTAGCTGCTTAAGAAGAATGCAACAGTATTTATTTTTTATCCTGACCTTGCCTTAATCATAGTTTTTTTCTAAATAATTGTTGTTTTTTTCTGCATTCTGCAGCGAAATATCAAACAAATCTGTCTTGTAAACATAAAACTTAAATTAACAGGTTTTGCAGAGACAGCTTTTATTGCAAACCCAAATAGAAAATTCCCAACTTCTGAGTCACAAAAAATGCTACAATTTGAAAAAGTAAATTTCACTTTAAAAAACCTCCATAACATTCATTTCACATCTCACTGCAATTTTAGAAACAGAACAAACTGAAACATAATACTTAAAAACAGGCACAACGTCACAAGCAGAGCATTTAACCAAGTGACATTGCCCTTATTATTATCATCACCGTTGTCCTTTACTTGGCTATGTCGAACATGGACATCAGTGCAATCAAATGCTTTTAAAACATCGACTGCATTTTCCCCAATATACTTCTCAGGGGCTGAGCAATGCATTGTATCAAGGAGAACGTTTCTGCCATTTTCAAGTGATTCTATGTAACCAAGTGTGTTACAGAGGGTTGTAATGTCGCAAGACCAGCGATTTTGGGCCAAAAATATGTGAGCCAGGCTTGGAAGGTGTTTGACAAACCTTCCGTCTAGAGTTGTAAGATGGTTGCTACTCAGATCCAGTGTACGTAGCATAGGAAAGTTGTTAAAGGTTGTAGAATCGATGTGGTGAATCCGGTTTCCTTGCAAGTAAAGCAGTTTTAGGGTCTTTTGCACATGCTTGAATGTGTGACGATGTAGTTTCTGCAACTGGTGTAAAAAATGGGTTCAACATAAATAAGGTACAAAGAGTCAATGAAAAAAAAGTATTTTTGAGTATTTAGGTAAGCTTAACTTTAGGAAATTAAGTAAAACAGTTTTGTATGCCTAAATGAAGACCGTAAATTCCAAAGCATTCGAAAGCATGCTTTACCAGAAAGCATGCTTTTGTAGTTAAAATTTGTGTGGTTTAAATGCATTATAGGTCTTTTTCTTTAAGCGTTGATTACTCTGATCGACTTTCCAAAAACATTGACTAAAAATGTGCCAACTCAAATAGTTGGATCATGTTGTGTGCAAGTAATCTATAATGTTACCTGATTGTCATCAAGATAAATTCTTTTGACAGCTTTGAGTCCTTGAAATGTTTCAAAACTTACAGCTTGAATTTTGTTCGAACTGAGAAACAATGAATGCAAATGGACTAGTCCATGAAATGCTCCATCCTCTATTATTCTGATGTTGTTAGCTGATAGTTGAAGGGCAGTGGCTGCTTTGCTGAAACAAAAATACTTGGGTATTATATTTTTAAAGCTTTACTTGACAAACAAAGGAAAAAAATTTATGCATAAACACACACAAAAATTTTCAATTAATCATACAATACATCAAAACACACAAAAATATGTATATTTTGATTTCATGTAGTGTATAAACGTTTCTGAAATTTCCAAAGAAATATACTCTGGCATAATATGCCATCATTTTTTTGCATTTTGTGGCAATAGAACAACGCTTAATATATTACATGTGCGCAAGTGGTGAATACTACTTACAAGTGTGGAAGTCGAAACTGATTTCTCTTCAATGTTGTTATTTTGTTGTAAGCAAAATCAAGATACTTGAAGTTCTCATGTGATGGAAATTTCCCAATAGCTGTTAAACTTTTGTTAAAGCACTTGAGCTAAAAGTAAAAGCTTTTTTATGATGAACCCAAATTGCAATATCCAAATGAAAAGTATTCTATTAATCATATTTTTGACAAAACTTTTTTAAAACTAAAATATTTTAGCAAGTATGATGTTTTGCTCATCAATGTAAACTTGAAATACTCTACTAATCATGAAGGCCAGGTTACATATTCAACTTTTAATGTGAAATTGGGAAGTGATTTTTAAAACCACCAGCTTTCATACCAACTTACTTTTATCTTTAGGTTTCTAATTATAAAGTCACAACTGCAATTCAGAATAGCTCAAATTGTTTTTGATATATTGACTCATTTATATACTCCATACAAGCTATTCTTATCTTTAATGTTGCACTTACATCATGTCGGTAACACTGGCATGGACAAGACAGTGCTTCACAGTGAAACGAACAATCAGCACTGCTACTTTGAATCAAAAAACACAACAAAACCAGCCCTAACACAAAATTTCTCATGACACCCGGCATCTTCATTTTTTACCACAACATATCTACATGAAACAAATTCTATCGTTTTGAACCCAAAAGTTCCACTGACATTCCTTTTGCTTGTAATACAAGCTCTCACCCATCCTCGATGACTCACCTCAAGTTTTTTTGTTGTTACTGCCCCGTTCTCGGGGAGAAAGTTTGCTTTGCTTGCCCAGCTGCTTATGTAAACACTTGTTGGGTATGAAGGGGCATCTTTGTTGTAAATGGGGACTCGGACACAAGGCACGCCTGCTCGACCAGTGACTGTTGTCATCACAACAACCACAGACAAAAAACTTTACATTTTTTTATTCGGTTTTGTGTAATCTCAAGATGACCAAAGTAATCTCAATAGTTAAATGAAAATTGTTTTTATATTTTTAAAAATAATGTTTTTAATATTTTTAAAACAAAACAATTCTTTTGATCAGTGATAATGTTTTATTTTGCATGCAAACATTTGTAGAAAATGTTTTATTTGCAATAACAGGGTATTATGTTTTCCTAAAATGTGGTTTAAATTTCTGGGTACAAAAACATGTTTAAATCTTCTATTCACATTTAATTATTTTAGAGAATGTTAAAAGTATTTTGAAAAGACTTAAGTTTAAGAGTTGAATTTTGAGTTGAATACAGTCATCTGCTTGTGGGAATATATCATTTTACTTCAGAACTATCAAATTTTCCAAGTCACATGAAACTTAATCTTGGGAATGGCCACCACTCCAACAAAAGCCTGTATTACATGCTGGTCTGCCATCTCAAGTGGTTTTCAAGTAATTCTTAACAGAGTCTGTCATTTTAAGGCACTTGTTAAAGTGGTTTTGTGTCAACACACAAAAGTAGATTACAACAATTGATTAGCTAAAAAATAACAAGTTCCCTCAACAACAGGTGGGGTTTAGATTTTTTGGAATCTGTGTGGGTTGATTGTGATTTTTGTCAGAATATATCAATCTACATGTACTACACTCTTTTCTCCGAGTGCAGATGGTTTTATAAGCCCCTTTTGGTTCCACTAAAGTTTTTTTTTAGGTTTTGTGATTTTCATAATGCTATTTGTGAGTTTCCAATTGTCCATACATAACATTTGTTGTACTAATATAATTGCAGCCCATATCCGTTGTTTGTCCCTCCATGATTTTTTTTGTGCATCTGATTGCTTTAACTTTGCACAGCTATTTCTGACTAGATGACTGTACAGATGCTATTGTGTTTTGTGAATGCTAAAGCAAAAATTTTCTGGTAATTTAAACATTAAGTATTGTATTGTTACTGAACTACGAATCTGTAATTTGTCATTTTTATTTCGAAATCCAACACATCAAAAACACAAACCAACAATAATTTACACAGTGTAAGTTGCATAAGCTTGTCTGCGCACAGCTTGTTGCCGTTCCCTTGTATTTACCACATTTTCAAGAAGTCTCAGAAGCCCATTGTGTTTACTTTGCTTGTCACTGTTTTGCAAGGTTGGTTTCTGTTTTGGAGGGGGCTTCTTGTTTGCAGTTTTACAAGGTGACAGAAACAATTTCTCTTGGTTTCGAGATATAGTCCGAATTTGTGGTTGCTTTTTTGGCACCTTGGCTGCACTGTTCTTTGCATATTCCTTAATATTATTCTGTCGGCCGTGTCTGGGCCTGTGTCGTGATGGTTTTGTTTTTTGTACAGCAGTAACCCTATTCCTATGATATCTATTGTTTCGTGAGGTGTCTCTATCCCACGCTTGCCTTCTTTGCATGGCGGCATCCATCAACTCAGGGTTAATAGTCGATGTGTGTTGTGGCATTGCGGGTCCTGTGGTTATAATACCTCTGGTGCATAAGATGCCAAACAATGCAATGCATAATATAAGGGTCACAACTACACCGCCCTGCACAGCAGACACCAAACCAGCTATATACTCCTGTCTTGTTATATGGTCTTCATTTATGTCAACGTCCGTTTCCCCTTCTTTCTTGTCTTTGCTGGCAGGTGTTGTGTTGGGCTTTGGTCTTGGCCTTGGCCTTGGCCTTGGCCTTGGTCTTGGTCTTTTAGGGACCGGGTTTCTTACTTTCTTTGTGTTGTGAAAAAAGAATGGTGTTTTCTCTGTGTCTCCTGATCCTGGCTGTGTGGTGACAATTGCATCAAGATCTGAAATTGTTTGCCCATTTGTTGTGATAGCCAACGTGTTGTAATGTGTGGTAAGATCAGGTGATGTTGTTGGATTGTCAGTTTCTGAAGTAGCAGAACTTGCTTTGCTTGTGTCTGTTGGTGACTCTGTAGCATTCAGTGTCTCGTTTTGGATGTAGAAAGTGTGACGAATGGTGATTTTGCTGTAGTACCCTGGTTTTGTGTTTCCTTTAACTTTGTTTAAGACATTTTCGAGTCCAGGTTTTTCTGGGGGCAACTTGCTTATGAATGGCTGCTCCTGCAGTGGTGGCTTTAAATTGTTGACCTCTGGATAACACAAAAACATGATTTGTGCATAAACAATAAATGATAAACAAGTAATTAGACTAAATGTTCTTGGGTTTTGTAAAAGCACTTGTCAAACACATGTAGATTCAATTGAATAGCATCACATTTTTAAATCATTATGCTCCACTGGTGACTATAAAAACAACATTTAAATGTATATCTAGACAAAAAATAGACAAAAATACAAAATCAATTTCAAAATAAATAAATTAAAGGATGAAACATTATAACACTTCTTTACTGAATTTTATTACTTACTTTCTTCAACTGATCGAACTTTCCTTATTCCCTTTTCTTCATGAAGAAACTTGTTTTCCAAAACAGAAAATGAATTCTTTGGAAAATCAATGTTGTGGACAGATTTTGACTGAATGAGCTCAAACAGAACTGTGATTAAGATTCCAAAACAAATTTTCTTGTGCATGCCGCCTACCCATTGGCTTTCCCAATGTTTTCATGTTTTTTTCCTTGACCTGAGTAAGTAAACACAGTTGCAGGATAGCTTTTGCACGAGAAAGTAGAAATTTGGTGTTGCTTAGTTTTTGCTGCCTAACTTTTTTTGTTTTTTATTAAATGTAATTCGACTCAAGTTTTCTACGTGCTAAATACTCTGTATGAGAACACTTCAATTTTTTGGTATGAAACCTTAAACTGGTTTAAATGTATAATAGTAAATATCTTAATTTTATATTGCCACTCTCTCAAATATCTAGCTTTCTTGATTAAATGCAAAATTAAAACCTTTTTCCGCCTTAAAATTTGGCACAACTACATATCAACATGCAAAAACACAAAAAAAGTGTTCTTTCAATTCCAAAAACATTTTCTTTGATCATCTCATCCATGACTAATCTCACCAGTTTAGTGTAGTTTCTTAGTGTTTCAAGTTGTGCTTGAATTCAAGAAACCACGGCACACTTCAGCACTCCAGCAGGGTTTCTTAGCTTTGATTTTAATTTGGTGCAGAGGTTCTTGAACGTTTGACTGGTCCTCCAAGAAATCAATACCCTTGAAACAGGATGTGAAGTGTGTGAGATGCCACACAGACCCCTTATTTGGCTTCCAAATGAATTCACATTTAAATCTTGAGTATTTTTACTATGTGGGTGATGTAATTACCCCTTCTGTTGGTGTTTTAAAGGTTTGTTTTGGGGCAAATTTATTTACTGCTTGTTCGTGATGACAAATGTATTTAACATTAAATAGTTTGGAACTATAACTTGGACTAAGGCCAAACTTTTATGTTGGTTAAACGAAATTGGCTAAAATCATGCAGTAAAAGTCTTTGCTGTTCATTTATACATTTATAACCCTTGACCATCCCAACAAAAATGTGTATTTGCAATTACCTATGCCCACATTCTTATATTAGGTTCATTGTGAATGGTCAAACATGTCTTGATGTCATGGCATGAGGACACACTGCTTTTTGCAAAATTTGAACATGATTTTATACTACATTTTGATTGTGCCCCAAAAACAAGCCGATTTTTATTTAAAAATAACTTTTAATTTTGCAGGTTGGTATTTCTACTTTTTTAAATATTTATGTGGTACCAAATAATTTTTTTTGTCCATTTAGTTCTACACCCTGAACTCTCCAAGGACGAATACAAACTGATGGTAAGACAAAATTATCCTTACAAAACACTTGGACGACAAAATACCGAGCAAGCCCGGTCGAAGCCAGCTATGGATGAAGTTTCAAGGACAATTCTTTCCAACGGAACTGTCATCAAAGTCATGAGAGATGGAAGTACAAAGGTAGCCGCTTACTTTTATTATGTGATCAGAACTTGTTGTCTGTATCAGTGTACAAGACACAATAATACTTTATGTCATTTTTGTTGGTCTTAACTATTTGGGGGAAGAATTTAAACCCTCACAAGCATGTGCATTGGACAACTGGATAGCATTATGGGCAGGAGGAGAAAAAAATGTCTGAGTATTGTCAACAATGCCTGTACATCGGTTGAGTGCTACAGACCTTTTAGTTAATTGCTCACACCAAGGTAGCAACTTACTCTATAGTTACGAGAGCAACCACATGTCGAGTTGTAGAAAATGTTTTGCGCCCAAGTCCTGGCTTGTATTCTCTCATTAAGACTCCCTTTTTCTTAAAATTAGAATATTTGTACCAAACACCGCCAGCAACTTAATGGTTGTCACTTGCTTTTTTCGCACAGGTGCTGTTTTGTAACGGCACAGTGTGTTACAATCCGGGTTCTGGTCCGCTTGACCCAAAGATTCCGAACACGGCACACAGTTTACCGTCAGCCGTCAGTCAACAAGCTCCAGGGATCGCCGAGGATCAACGAACAGCGGCATCTGCTGGAAGCAAGAAAGGTATTAAAACCAGTTTTAACCACCAACTACCACCATAGGCTCATTGTTTTGCACAAATACTATTTCGTCATCGACCTCGCATTAGAACGGGCTGTGTCAAGATATGTGTAATGAGCTACTGCATATTTAAGAAACAGTGTTTTTGTTTGATAACACAACATCTCGTTTTTATTATTCAACTATTTCAGTTAGCATGTTTATTAAAAGTGTTGTTGAATCTAAAGCAACAATGTCTACAACTAATTCATGTTGTATAAACTTTTTGCCTTTGGGAACATTATTTTAACCTAATGACCCCTGTGAAATAAAAATGTTCCGGAAATACTTTAAAATTTAGAAAGAATCAAACTTTTCTCAGCCAAACATTTGGTTTTGATAAGCGGATAAAACAAAACTTAGACATACAAACCCTGCATATCAAACTGCATTGCTAGGGTCACGTGGCAGGAAATCGAGCGGGAAAACGAATCCGGAAGGAACAACCACAGAACCATCGGTTGCCGGGACAACAACCGGTCACGTGGCTGGGCTTGAAGTCGAAGCTGGGGCAAGGTGAGAATTCGGTTTTGTTCCTCATTATTTGTCGCCAAGATGGCCGAGTGGTCATCGCGACTTGTACTCGCAATTCGCAAGGTTGTGGGTTCTAATCCTGTCTCGATCGCAAAAACTTAAGCGGCATTCCTCCCACCCAGTCAACCCGATGGGTTGACCCAAATTGAAGTCAACTTCAATCATTTTAAAAGATCGAAAAAGAAAAACAACTAAAAAAGATCCAACGACTGCAATGAGGCAGGTAGCTCGGCGATCAACTCATAATAAACATAACGCATTCAGGCGTTGTTCCGTCCCCCCGAGAATAAAATGAAACAACCAAACAAACTATGATGAATTCTTAAGCTTATCGTGTCGATCACCAGGTCGGAAATGGAGCAAGAGCGAGCAGCATCTTGGTTCACGACTTACATCTCCGGCGAATCAACTGTCACGAAACCCAACGGCACAGTACAAGAGCTCGACTCATTACTGTGCTACGTGGCCACTGACCCTGTTTCGAGAGAGGTCAGTTTTAGCCCATCAACACCTTGCTCTTACTGGGATCGGCTAAAAATGCAAATGTTCTGTTTTGGCCGTATACCGAGTATTTAATACTAATGTTCTCGACTGTGGATGTTTGGGATATTATGACGTCACACACGTATATGACGCAACATTAGATTAGTCGCCATATTTAACCATGTGTTGTATCAGCTATCGTCGATGTCTTGGTAAAGACAGATAAAAAAAAACAACACACCACTCATTTTTAATAGTAAAACGCAAACTATCATTAAGCGAACCCTAATTTAAAGAACTGAAAGCATGTTAATTATCATCTAAAGTTACTTTTACAAATACAAGTCACGGCCCTTAGAAGAGGCTCGATCATAAATTCAAATGCCAGATAACTTATGTAAACATCGCTTTTGATTGCAAATGTATCAACAATCACCTGTTGTGTCATGATAAAGTGTTTTCCAAAAAAAACGTGTTGATTTTGTGCAGATCATGTTTTCTCGTGAAGACAAAGTGATTCGGGTCGACCGTCCTGATAACGGTGGCTCTGTGTGCGACCACATCGATGGAACCAGAATCACAAGGTACTGTCGTGAAAGTGGAAAATCGGGGGAAGAAGAAGAAGAGGAACAAGGTACAACACCAAATAAAAAATCGAGACATCTGGTATTTTTACAAGGCCTGCCAATGAAAAAAAATCTTGCACAGTCACTAGAGTGTCGTGCCTTGACTCACCAGAGTGACTAAATTGTTTAAATTAAAAATGTAAACTCTTAGGGTTATTCCAGATTTAAAAGTTTTTGGGGCTTTTATCAACTTCAAAATTAAAGAGTTTTAAGACCGTCATTTACAACTTGGCCTACTATCTGAGAAATCACTTCCCTTTTAAACTTACCCCTTTTAAAAATCTGTTTTTACTATGTAGCCCCATCGGCCCCTGTGTGGTACGTTAAAGTCGAATGTCCCGGCTTTGCAACGGTTACGTTTTCTCACGATGACGATTCGTGTCTGACGAGTTTCGGAAGCGGAACGAGTTTGCTCACGAACGTCGATGGAACATACCAGGTGAACAAAAACCGCTTAGGGTTGGTGCGAATTAGCCTGAACAGGGCTTCTCAACCTTTTTTTGTGGTGACCCAAATATTTTTGTAATTTATTTTGAAAAACATCGCGATCCATACGTATGCTTTAGGGAAAATTACACTACATCACAATGCAAATTTAGGCTTAGTCACAAACAACAACTATTGAATGCTCTTTACTTTCCGTAGTTATTATAACGCAGTAATTTAATATGTAGAGTATTAATAAAAGCGAAACTAAACGCGAAAATTTGTAACATCATGGCTTTTTTCCAAAAGATGCGACTTCTCAAACAACCAGGCTACCTATACGTTGGAAAACGGCCATATTATATTTAAGTCCACGCTCGCTCGAAGCTGCGTGACGTATGGTGACGTCAAACACAAGTGATGCAATTTTTGACTTCCCACTTGTGATATAAATTTTTCGCATCAGTTTGGCACGTGTTGAAAAATGACCCAAAGCATCATTTCCTATGCAGTTATCCCACTGGAATGGTGGTCGACTGGACATGGCCAACGACGGTGCGGTCGTTTACACCCCAAGACCGGACAATGACCTCATAATGGCCGCATTGTCTGCCGCAGAAGTGGGAGGGGGACAGAAGGAGGAAGAGGAAGAGGATGGCGGCTCCCTGTACGGAAAACTCCCGCCGCCGGGATCCGAACCCGTGTCCCTGGGATCTTATCTGATGCGACACGATGCGGAGATTTGTTGTGAGGCGGTTGACCAGGAAGGCAATGTCTTCCAGGTTTTGAAACTTTTTATTGAGCATGCCAATATTGAACCCTAAGTTATCTGACTTCGCTCGGTGATCGTTTTTCCTGATGCTGACGCAATGTTTCGCAAAAAAACGAAAAAAATGTGGTTGCCATAATTTTCATTTGATGTCTCCTTGAAGTCATACACAAAATAAACTTAAATTCACCACGAAGTAAATCAAAACTCATCTGCAGTGTTTGTGCTAACACATAATTTGTTCACATTGATGACTACGTTGTCAAGATCTACCCAAAAAGGATTAAACTTTTAGGAAAAGAGAACAGCAGTTTCAATGAGAGCAAAATCTTCTGCAAAATAGATAACTCTCTCAACAGAAAAACTAAACAACATTATGACTGCGTTCCGTCGCGACCCCGTTATTTTCAACCGCTTTCGCTTTCAGGTGAAGAAAACTGGCAGCGTGAGTGTGATGAACCCGAGTAACCCGGTGCAAACGCAGAATGAAGACGACACCCAGTCAAGTGTGAAATCGAATAAAGTTGACCCGATGGATCATCATCCACCTCGGTAATTAATTGATTTTTGAAATTTTTCTCGCGCCTACTGTTTGACTTTAACAAAGTAAACAAGTCCATTGGAGGGTCAAACAAGTTTACTGGGAAGGATTCGTTTTAGATCGATGGAATTTAGAATTGTAACCTATTTTTTAGAATGTTAAACGTTTTTGAAATGCAAATGCTTACAGATATTTTATTGAAACAGCAACACACGAGGACCAACAACAAACAAACATAGAGATTTAAAGTTGGGAAATCTCTGGTCTAAAGTGCCTCTTAGATCCCGGTGCAACTAAGCATAGTCTAAAAAAATCTAAGAATTAAAAAAATGCCAACCTACAATACAGTAAAAATAGCAGTTCAAAATATTACCTCGAGACACGAAAAAAAAGTACAGGAAATTGCCCTCAACAAGTAATTTTTCCTTCCAGTTTGTTCGTGGTACACAGTGATGGGTCAGGAACAGAAATGCTCAGGCTGAAAGATGTCCAGGAATACATTGGAGATGCTCACCTCGATCCAACCACCGCTGTTATCAAGGAAGAAGTCCCGGAAGACTCGAAAGTGATCGGTGGGTCGGCCTTACCAAGATAATTGCTTCAATTTTCCAAACTGGAATCTTAGGACAAAATGATCCACTATACGTTGGGATGTACACTATAAACCTAATCTGCAGACTACATGTTATGTTAAAGCTTGAAGGGCACCTAATACGAATTAGGGTTTTGGTCGAGACTATCTCCCCAGTGCAAAACTGTACCCACGTAGCTGACAAAACTAAACTCATGTTAGCAGTAAATACAAAGATTATTCCGTTTAGTAAACAACGTTGTAGTTGCAGAATTACCTCCATCAATTACCTAATCAGAAACTTTGACAAACTTGTTGGTCGCAGCAACTCCATCGTATTACTTTATTTTGTACATTGTAACTTTGCCTTTAATTTGCTGACACTGTATTATGTCTACTTCGTAAGTTATTAAGCGTATAATGTATCACGTCATGCTAGAAGCCGAATCAATATTTGACTTCTGAACAAAGCGAGTGCCGAGAAATTTTACGTGCGATGGGATTCGAACCCATGACAGCAGTTTGTCAGTTGTTGTCATTCAACTAAATCAGTGATTCTGAATTTTATTCCTTTTGGCACGTGTTTGAAATTACCAACAATGTTATTAGATGTTATAGAAATGCTAAAGTGTCTGTATAAATTGCTTAGATCCCCGTTTTAAGCAAATGTATACGGCTTAGATCTGAGTTGTTTTTTTCATTTCGAATTGTTTTTAATCCCTAGGTATTACTGTGATGCGCCCCCATTACGGTAACAGTGGCGACGCTTGGCTCCTCCACAAAGAAGAGGAGAGCATCGTACCCCGGAATATCAGGACAAGAGATCTTACGCATTTTCCACCAAAGTGAGTTTTTACGAGAATTTTTCATCAACACGATTACAACACTTTGCACGGTTTTCATTTTCCCAACTTTTGGGTTATCTCCCAAAGGACGTTTTTTTGTCCAAAGCTATTTATTTTTTAAATGTTAGAGCTGGGACTGCCACAAATAATAGACAAAAGTTCGGGCGCTCACAGGGGATCCGTACAGCAGCATAAAGGTTTTCATTTCAAACTAATTCCTTAAATTCTATTATAGACAAACAACAGTTGTGCCCTTTACTTTTTCGCGCTACATAACTAAACTCAACCCACCGAAAAACCAAAACCACAGTTTGTGTAAAGATTTATCAAAAATTGTTCAGAAAGATTGGTTCAAAGTTTTCCCACCTAATTTCACAGGGAGGTTAAGAAACCCGGCCCTCCTTTCGCAACCACACTTGGCAAGGGTTTGGCGATCGGTTCCGCTCCTCTACCCTTTGTGCCACCGCCTGCACCAGCCTGTCCGACAGCGTTGGAACTGAGGCAACTCATACAGCGTGAGCCGTTGTCCAGTGGTGAGTATGCTGACTTTAAACCAGCTAAAGCCCCAAAACATTTGTGAATGTTTTGTTGTAAAACATGTGTCCTCGTTTTGGGACTGTCGTATAGTCAGAAACTGTCGTTTTAATCCAAAACTTGACATTAAATATACGGGGTCTTTGAAAGCCAGTGACGTTGGAAATTTTTTATGAACGCTAACCAATTAAAACAAACAACTTTTTGTGAAAATATTAAAAAACTGTACATGACTTTACAAACAGGAAAAAAACGTTTTTGTTCAGTTTCTCACGTGTTACAGCAATTTCAAAGGCATTTAAAATGATGCTATTAGCAAAAACGCTGTAATTTGCCAAACCTTAACTTGTAATACCTCCACTTTCCTCACAGAAACCCGCCAGCACCTCAAGACGAAGTTGATCGAATTCAGCAAAACCGCGTACGAGCAGGAGCTGCAGAGGAGCGCGGTGCAGGTGCAGGATCCCAGGACTGATGAGGAGCAGATGAGAGCAAGCGATCTTCTCAGTCTTGTCCTCGAGTTTGACGATGATGTAAGTCGATTACCCATAATTCTACTCTTCTATGACGTCACTGCTGTGTGACGTCATAACACGGTGCGCACCGGAACTAGTTTTTAAAAGCGCTGATTCGAGAAGTGGGCACATATTTCCACCAGCTGCCGCAAGTTTAAATACAACAAACTAGCCGTGTTATAAAGGAGGGTCGTTTATGTTTTTCTGCAGATTAGTGGAAACTTTGGTCTTTGTTCACATGAAATATTATTAACGCAAATGTCAATATTTACGTGCTTCGTTAATGCTTCTGGATTATGGACCACTGAGTAAATATTGACATACAAACCTACAGCCTTTAATCCTAACCTTTGTTTTCTTGTCGGGACCCCTATTAAATCGCCAACGAGTTCTCGCTACCCCCTTTGTATTTTTCGAAGTCTTTATTTTTTTGAGTCTTTGTTCATATAACTGACAACGAAATGAAAAAATACTAAAACAAAAATTATTAAACGAACCCTAAAGATTATTAGCATTCTCACAGGAAAAGGTTCGTTTCCCATAAACTCTTCATTTAAAATACTGACTCTTAACTTTTTTTGACATCTTTAAAATCACATGATTGTTCTGTTTACACAACACAACCGTTGTGTATCTTAAGTTACAGGATATTTCAGGTGTTTTAAAGTATCCACCAAACTGACCTTAATAATTCGGCAACCTCGCATCCCCGAGCAACAGATTTAACGCTAATTTAAATAAGGTTTTGCTGTCGATTTCAACAAACAGTTGTTTCATATCAGGGGTCTCCCCGAACGCCTGACGTCATTCCCGAACCTTCGGGAGCGAAGCAAGCGTCTGTGGCGCCACCCGGTGGTGACCTCACCAGCCAGCTTTCGATGTTGGTCAAGGTCAAGTACGAGGCGGCCGTCGCGCCCCCTCCGCCGCCCAAAGTTCCCCCGCCGAGGGAGAAACTCACCCAGGCCGACTGGGATCGCATCAGGTTGGTTGCTGTGGAAACTGCGCCCCCTAACGACATTGCCACACACACTTTAAGATGGAAACAGTTCATACGTGGACTTCATGCTAAAAATGGATCCGAAAATGTTCCATGTATATACTTGCTTACCAGTTGCATTAAAATTTACACGTCATTGCCGTTTTTGTTTGCGGTGCGACTGTTTTATACAACATCCTAAAATCGAATTTTGACAGCTTCTCATTTTTAGGCGTGGTAATGAGGAAGAAAAGGCTGGACGCAAAGCTTTGAAAAACCGAGATGTCCCGGATTACTTTGACAGCGAGGCGGGGAAAGCTTGGCTGCTCAGCCAGGCGAACGACATGAAATCGGCTTCCCATCAGCTCAGCAGCGACCCCAGGCGGGACGGAACAGAAGCGCGGATGTTTCTTAACAGAGGGGCTTCCCCGCCACAAGGTAAGGGTTTGTTATGTTATGAAAACCTTGTTTGTATTCTAACTTGCGTTTCATTACTTTGTGACGTCACTGATCGCGTCGCGTTTTCGTTTTTTGGCATGTGTAAAACGCAAGGTTTTAAGCTTGTCGTCAATATGCACTGATGATGACAACACCGATTGTCGAAACGTTTGCAATGTATTTACCATATACAAGCTTTCGGACAGTTATTTTCTTAATTAACCTTCCTTACAAGTCCGTATATTGTGTTCCTAAATGAAACAAGGTGGTTGCAACTAGGCCATCGAATATTCTAATTTTTGCGAGAGTACAACAAAATCAAAAAAACTGTTTTGCAAACTATCTCTCTTTCGTCCTGCAGACCCGGGTTCCGATTCTTCGCGTCAAAGGGGTTCGGGGGCCGGTATCGTGTCCGACACCCCGTCCAAGATGCGCCCCACCAACCCCACCCCCGGCCACGCTAGCGGAGGGGGAACCCCCACCAAAGTGAGACCCGAAAATCCAACCCCGATCGCAGCGGCTGCTCAGCAGAGAAACGTTCGACCAAGTAAATAAAACTGGATTTACTAAAGCCTGCATTTCAGAACAGTGTTTCCGAAAACAAATATTCTATTTGAAAGAAATATATTTTATTCAAATCTGGTTTAAAAATATCGTGCCACGTTAGGAAAATTTCTCCACTATTACCAGTTTTTGAAGATGTTGAACGTCTACTATGGACAACAATGGATGTATTTGCGTTGTTATTCCATTGCTTTCTCGGCTAATATTAAAACGTGTAGGGTCCATGAANCGATCGCAGCGGCTGCTCAGCAGAGAAACGTTCGACCAAGTAAATAAAACTGGATTTACTAAAGCCTGCATTTCAGAACAGTGTTTCCGAAAACAAATATTCTATTTGAAAGAAATATATTTTATTCAAATCTGGTTTAAAAATATCGTGCCACGTTAGGAAAATTTCTCCACTATTACCAGTTTTTGAAGATGTTGAACGTCTACTATGGACAACAATGGATGTATTTGCGTTGTTATTCCATTGCTTTCTCGGCTAATATTAAAACGTGTAGGGTCCATGAATTAACATTTTTCCTGTTTATTCAAGGCAACCCGACACCAAGCAAGGTTGCATCAGACGCCCCGTATCTGACGCAACAATACCAGCCTTCACCCATACCCGAAAATCCAACTTCGGCACAGAAACGAGAAGGTAAAAACAATTTGTCAGACAAATAAAAGTATGAAAACTGTTCATATATTGACTTAGATACTATTTGCGTTAAGTACAAAGATAGGTTGAGTTTTTATCAATGCCTGAAGCAGATGTGAAAATATTCTATGTATACTTGGTTACCAGTTGCATGAAAAAATGTTTTTGTGGCTAAAAGATTTTCGCAACGTTTTTGCTTCAGCGATGTTTGATTATTGTTTCCTGTCTAAAAAGGGACAATATAGAACAATAAAGTTTTTTACAATTTCGAAGATTTTTTAAATTGAAAATTAAGTACTATCGAAAATATGTAACACATAAAACAGAAATTTGTAAGTGAACTTAATTTACCTCCAAAATTAATTCTCCGTAAAGCACGAAAAAGATACCTTTTTCAAACCGCAACCCGTTAAAAATGACTTCTGATTCAAATACTTGATGAATTAAACCAATGTGATTCGAAACTTTGTTGATTGCATTCCTAGTCATGTTCATGCAACAATTCACCAATATTTTTTCACATCTACAGCTGCTCACTTCACTCCTCCTCAGCAGAGCTCGGAATCGAGCGACAACAGTCGTCATAACAACGTGTTGCCCTTGGAAACGGAGCCATCCGACCTTGTGCTGACGCGCAGTCTGATGTACGATGCTTCGGGGCAGCCACGGAGAGACAGAGTGCGGTTACCGATGTCAATTATGAGCGACAAGCCTGGTGCCTTGCCAAACAAGAAGGTTGTTGTAAAAAAGATTTCCACTAAAAATAAGTGAAAGGTTGACTATTATTGCTTTTAAAAATAACATTTTTCCCGGAATGTGCGGCAACTATCCACCTGCACTTTAACCAAAAATACAACCCAACATAGAAAGCTCATTACAGTAATGAATGTAACGAAAAATGCTTGATACTACTTTCTTAATGAAAGCTGTCAGTCAAAAATATTTGTGTGCTGGTGTAGGTTGTTAACGAAAGAGGCCTCATACTACCTTTAACGGTTCCTTACGAAAAATATAGTGCACGTTTCGACAAACGACATAAAGTTATCAGTGCAGTATGAGAAACAAATACTTGGTTTCTGGTGGAAACGAGTAGCTTTAACTTTGGTGTACAAGTCATTCATCTCTTCCTGATAGGTGCTGTTTTTTCAGATTCTGACAATGCCGACATTTTTAGCGAAATAACATATCTTTCAGTTAGAGATAAGGGTAAATGACTTGTGTACAAAAAGTTAAAGCTTCCTTCAATAAGCGTGATAATTTATGATGATGACAGCAGCGTTTGTCGAAACGGGGGGGGGGGGTTACACACAAGTACTGGCTTGTACCTTCTTTTTGAGACTATTTAAAACAGTGAATTGTTTAAATTAGAAGGTTACGCCTTATTGCATTTCTGTTGTAGAGTTAGCCCAACAACGCTTTAGTTTGTGTTTTGATTTCGTTTACAGTTCATGGAAGTAGAAGATCCTGTACGGAGAAAAGTGAACACTTCATCCGTTGCTGGTGGCTTGTCGCTAGGCAACACGAAAGTGGCCGATCGTGGCTTCCAACTTTTGCCGCCAGAGGTCAGTACCGGGCTCCCTTCGCTTTCAAAGTTTGTTGTCCATCAAACAACCGAAACTTTAAATAAATCCCACAATTATTGTGTAAATGGAAATGAAAATTGGTAAAACAAATCTCCAAACCATTTTTTCATCTTCTCCAGCAAGCCCTTTTAAGTTTCTTTTTGTTTTTTCATTTTTATCCTCGGGGCCTCGGGGTGGCACTCAACGCCTGAACGTGGTATGCTCACAATGAGTCCACCGTCACCTGCCTCATTGCGGTTCCGTTGGATTAGTTTTTTTCTGATTTTTCAAGTTGATGACCAATTTGGGTCAACCCATCGGGTCCACTGGGTCGGAGCAAAGCCGCTTAAGTTTCTTGCTCAGGGAAACACAAGCGAGACAGGATTAGAACCCACAACCTTG
>QXVZ01001048.1:0-11788 GCA_008931825.1 Phallusia fumigata
AATGATTAATAAAGTAAGTCACCTAGAAGTCCCTTTTTTGATACAATGCAAAGTATATGAAAGTATTTTGTGACTTATGCTTGGATTCACCCATTTTTCACCTTTCACACCCAAATTATAATTTTTAGCTTACAGACGCTTTAGTTCAGAAATACTAATCCAAATGTATTGAATTATGAAACGTAGATGGATAGGACGCTGTTTATTGGTTGTTTGCAACTTTCACCTGATCGGTCAAGTATTTACGCTGAATGTCCCCAAATACAAAGCGACGCAAAGGCGAAGGAAGTGATTGACAGATTTACGACCCAAACGGCACAGCGGTTGGTAACAAGCTACTTCACACATTAATACATGTTTTTTAATGTGGGATTTATCACATTTGTGCTTACGTCAGTTTCTGTGATTAAATCCCCTTCAGGATGAGAAAGAACACTGCGGTTGGGATTTTGAGAAAGCTGAAAAAATGAACAAGAATTAAATTTGGAATTGTTCTTGTTGCTTGTAGTTTAACAATGCGACTGCAATGCAATNATGTATTAAATTTTGAAACGTAGATGGATAGGACGCTTTTTATTGGTTATCCGCAATTTTAACCTAATCGGTCAAGTATTTACCCTTACTGCCCCAAACATGTGTTTAAACGCTGAATGTCCCCAAATACAAAGCGACGCAAAGGCGAAGGAAGTGATTGACAGATTTACGACCCAAACGGCACAGCGGTTGGTAACAAGCTTTTACTTCACACATTAATACATGTTTTTTAATGTGGGATTTATCACATTTGTGCTTACGTCAGTTTCTGTGATTAAATCCCCTTCGGGTTGAGAAAGAACGCTGCGGTTGGGATTTTGAGAAAGCTGAAAAAATCAACAAAAATTCAATTTGGAATTGTTCTTGTTGCTTGTAGTTTAACAATGCGACTGCAATGCAATACCGTCAACTTGATCTTGATGTTATTTAACTGTAAATGAAATGCAAATATTTGACATGATCCGCCCCGAAGCTTTCATGCAGGCCAACGATAACGGCACACTCATTTTTGAAACATAGTACGCCATACATGCAAGAGGCGTTATACCGAATCATAGTCGGCCTTTCGAAAGCATGTTCATTCAGTAAGGTGTGGGCTAGAAAAATCTGAAAATTCTAAAATAAGCCAAACTGTTTCAGTCTGCTACGAATAAAGAAAGAAGAAAATAATAAATCGACTTGGTCAACAATTTACCACAAACCAGTTCGAGTAGAAAACCCAAACTCATAACATTCATACTTACTTGCGAGGAAACGTTAAGGTTTTCCATTTTCACTAAATTGTTCTCTTGACTTTGAAACAGGCTCAAAGTTTACTTCGTAAAAAAAGCTCAAAAACACTCAGGGCGAAATAAAAACCTAAGACAATGCAATAAAGTGATCAGTAAAGTTCGCGGAATCTTTTACATCTTTATTCTCTACCTAACCTCTTCTGAACAGACACAAAACTTATAACTTTGTTGTACACCTGACAAAAAGAAAATATTGCTTCCAAATTGCGTTTTGTAAAAACAGCGTTTTTTCGCTGCTAAAGTTTTTTCGCTGCTAAAAGAATTAGTTTTCAACCTGTCATTCAACGAACACAGCCTTTACTACCTACTTTTGTTTCGCAGCACTTCGTCATTCATTCTGGTGTCTAAAAATACCAGCCCTTTCATTGCGGGGTGATGACCTGTGGAGATAAATGGAATCATCCTTGCGGAACCATCACGCGCTGTTTTCAGTTTGATCAACGCCGTTGACACGCCAGTTTTGAAACGTTTTGTTTAAGCATGAATTGTAAGTTTTGCTGTGTCGGGCTCGGTCTGGTCCAGCTGGTGATTACTTGACTGTCTATTGGTTTTACTGTTCTACTCCAGAATGGAGTTAACAAGCTAATTGCAATCCCTTAAATATTTGAACCAAATACAATTACATAAACCTGGTTTAAAATTGCATAAAACATACCTCTTTAAGTAGACAATCCAGGCACGAAGTATGTGGAAAATGAATATGACGAAGCTGTTAAGTTGGGCTGTGTTTTTGCAACTTTCATTTTATAAGTTAATATCCCTAATAAAAAAGTTCTCAAAAACCATTTTTACTTACAATTATCAAGTTCAATTCACATTTACGAGGTAGCTGCATTACGTGTTAGCAGTAAGTGTTTTTCATGGTTTATGTTGACTAGGTGAGACGAGGCGTCGTTCATCGTAGGGGGGTTGCGTGCACCCCCAGGAATTGGCGGGACGAGTCAGTCGTGGATTCGCTGCAGCGATTTTTAGAGTGAGGAGGGGCACAGACCAACTGGAACGTTTTCTGATCGTTAATTTTCGTTCCCCTGTCGTTCTAAAGCACGAAGATTTGGTTCTTAGCTCAAGTAAGTTAAATTTTCTGTGTGTGACGTCATTAATACTGCTTACATCAACAATATGACGTAACAAAACTGTTGCGTCACAACGTGTTCGCGGTTTAAGCCTCGGAGAATTTGAGTTCAACATTTTGCTCAACGCGAGATTTTTGTTTGAAATTTGTTCTAAAGTCAACTCAGTTGAGACAATATCGACAACAGTATCGTCACAGTTGAATGCACAAAGCTCGTACACTGAAAGGTGTAACGGCGCTGCCGTTACCGCGAGCGTTGACAATGCGATGCTCGTTCGTAAACCCGCTTTAAGATAATTAAGAGAAACGTCACTCGGGAGATAGTGATGTAACAATTTGTACAAACCTGCTCTGTGTAACTTTTGGAAACACTGGAAATCAGGAAGTAAAAAGCTTAACTTGTAATCGAAGCTTGTCACCTAAAACTTTGGATGGGAGTCAACGTCACCATAGATGAAAAATAAAGAAGCTGTTCTGCTTTATTATGGAGTCACAAAGACGTGGTGACGCTAAAGAGCATTGCATAGAAGCATATATACAGGATAACTGCAAAATTAAGGCAACATATTTTACTCCTACTGAACTATTTGGATTACAATCACAGTGAGATATGAAATCGATGGAGTTTTTTAAGTTATAACATCACGCCACTTACATATCGACAATCCAGCAACAAAGACGATGCTGAAAACATATTTTCAGGATATATATAAACATCGTCTGGCAAACGAGGCACAAGGCTATTGAAACAAAAGTTCAAAATACTAATAAATGTAGATAGGCTTACAAATTAACCACAGGTGCTTACCGGTACAAAAATGCGCAAAACAATGTTAGAAAACGGGCAGCACCGTATACACAGTTACATTTGTTTCACACCTAAAGCCAGTGTTTCATACCGGAACGGAACGGAACGAAATACCGGAACGAAATAACGAAATTTTGGCCCAATTACCGGAACGAAATAACGAAAATAAAAAAAATTAAAATACCGACACGGAACGAAATACCGCTATCCCAAATGCTCCGATAATGTTTGTCAGGAGTGGAGGAGTCATCTATTTGATCGTAATTGTTACGTGTTATGTGACGTAATAACCACCAAACAACAACCTTTTGTGTTTCAACTTGCTTACTTTGTTCGGTTGACAGTTTGTTTACACTACAGTTAATTCGATTTGACAAGAAACACAGACCGAAATACCAAAAAAATTTCGTTATAATTTTTTTCGGTCAGACCGGAACGAAATAAAAATATCGGTACCGGAACGAAATACCGAAATAAATAAATTGCCCAGACCGAATAACGTTATTTCTTTTCGTTCCGTTCCGGTATGAAACACTGCCTAAAGCGAAAAAAACATCAACAAATTCACAGTGGCGATGTTGTAAGGAACTGTGAGATACGAAAACACAATTCACTTAAAAATAAACGCTATAAAAATCTAAACAAGTTTTATACAAGTAATTTAAATCAGAGCAGTAAAATGTTCGACTGTCAAAGTTAACAAATGTTTCATGTAAAAGCCCTTTGTCCAATATCTCCATATATGGCTTGGTGACGTCTGTTGAACTCAGCCACCGATATTTCCATCGCCACAGGTCTTTCAAAAACTTTTCTGAGCATTGTTTCCAAAGCCACGTCAGTTTCCGGGATCAAATCTCCTTCGGGTTGTGCCACAACAGCATGAATAGTTTCCGGGATCAAATCTCCTTCGGGTTGTGCCACAACAGCATGAATAGTTTCTAAAAGCTGGAAAAATAACCAAGCAATAAATTTAATTGTTGTTATTGCTTGTAGTTGCTAACAATAATGTGAAATAAAAATCTCCCTAACGTCGCTTTCCAACACTGGAAGTTTGCTACATTAAAGTGATCGTTACGGGTTCCTTTCCATGATGGGGTCACATAGTTTATTTTGTTATTGTTTTCCTTTATTTCTGTTTTTATTTTTTCTTCCGTTTGATCAAAAATACGTTAGAATTTCTTCAAATTTGCACAAATATTAGTATGGGATACCTGAAGATTCGACTTTTGGTTGGATTCACCCATTTTTTACCTTTTCAACCCCACATTGTAATTGTTGGTTTAAAGGCGTTTTTGTTCCATGTACTAATCCAAATGTATTGAATTTTGAAACGTAGATTTATACGACGCTTTTCATTGGTTGTCTGCGATTTTAACCTAATCGGTCAAGTATTTACCATTACAGTCCCAAATACGTGTTTAAACGCTGACTGTTTTGTCCCAAATGCAAAACGATGCCAGTGAAGGAAGAGATTGATGAGTTTATGACCCAAGAGGCGTATGCTGCGTTTAGCGGTTCGTAACAGGCTTCTACTTCACACATCAATATGGGTTTGCTTGGTCCCCAAATCAACCACAAACCAGTTACAGATGATCAGAAAGCAAATTCATCACGTGCTTACGTCAGTCTCTGTGGCTAAATCTCCTTCAGCTTGAGCAAGAACGCTGAAGTTGGGAGTGTGGGAAAGCTGAAAAAATAAAACTAAGTGTCAAATTGGAATTGTTCTTGTTGTTAATAGTGTATAAATACGACTAAATCCAAAAGCTCCTGTGTCACATAAAGGTTAAAAAACAAATTCATAATTGAAATGTCGGTTTATATTTACGTTAGTGTTGTTGCTATTTGCCAAAAGATTTGTTAGGCTCTGCCATTGGCCCACGCTCCTCCTCTTTTGTGCACGGTGCGAGTAGTAAAAATATGCCAATATTGCTGAGTCAGAGCAGCGTAATGACGTGTGCTCTTGAGAGGAAAATGAGGAGAGCAGGACAAAATCTTACTGAGTGTCTGTATTTAGCATCTATTGGCGCCCTTTGAACCAATTCACAAATTACCTTGACGATTTACACACCAATAAATTATTGTTGTTGTTATTGCTTGTGGTTGCTAACAATAATGTTAACTAAAAATCTCCCTAGCGTCTCTTTCCAACACTGCAAGTTTACTTCGCCCAGCTCAGCGCTACCTTAAAGTGATTGTTACGGGTTCCCTTCCATGATGGGACCACATAGTTTTTCTATTTTGTTGTTGTTTTCCAGTGGAAAACCCAAACTCATCACATTCATACTTACTTGCGAGGAAACGTCAGAGTTTTCCATTTTTCTCGAAATGTTTTNGGGAATATGGCGACACGTCCGTTACCAGGGGGTGTCATGGAAATAGTTGTGAGTTTATGTTGCTGCTGCGAATGAGAGGTTGCCTGAAAACATGCTGCTAAAGATGCTGGTGCTACTGAGATGGTGGCGTGGCCGCGGTGTGTGTTGCAGCCACAACGGTTATAATGGTTTGCCGAAAAATGGAACCTTTACATTCTAAGTACGAAAGTTTTTTGACTGAAACTGATTAGCAGTCAATTGTTGACCAAGTATTTAGTATTCTTAGCAAGCTGAATTGGTTTCACTTATCAAAGAAGCTGTAAAGAGGTGGCGTATCACCGCAGCAAACACATGAAAATGTACGATCGGAATTCGGCAAAAAATAGATCAACGCCTGGAAAACGTAAACCGTCGTTGGGACAAACACATGTAATGCGGTGGGTGCATAACGCTGGAAAAACACTTCTGGGATTCTTTTGCAAGAAGAGAAACGTCAGGAACTGAATTCGAGCGTTTCCCACAAAAAATAATGAACAGGTTTGCGCAACGATCTTCTTAATTCAAAACCTTTGGTCCGGCACTTTTACAGATCAATTAAATTCGCCCGAGCATTAACACACAAACATTGCATCCATTATTTTCAATTGAGAGTTAAATTCCAGATTGTATTTTGTGTTTACATGCTGTTAAAAGTCAACAAATAGTTTCTTATCTATCTACTTTCATTTATTTCGGTCGTCTGCGAACATTACGCGATCCTATTCGTTTTGGCTGTGTTGCTAAATTTTTCCATGGATGAGTTTACCATTTGGTTTTCGTCCAATCTTGTTGTAAACAATCGCTTTGTAGAAACCTTATTTTATTTGGCGCACAAACACACTCTCCTTACCAACGATGTGATTTTAAGGCGCTCGCCAGAGGGCACACGTGAGTTCAAACCCCGATCATTTTGGCAAGGCAAAAGTCCCTGAGGACTTTGAATCCCGTCATGCCACGCGGGGTTCGAACCACGAACGTTTCGGCAAAAAAAAACAACGGCGCATGACGCGACTTTAAAACACATCGTGGCTGCCTCATACACGAGCCCGTTTGTCACAATTACTTTTTCTTTTGGACAAACGCTTTGACAACGGATAGCCGTTTGCAACTGTCACAAAAAATGCAAGTAGAAAATACAAGGTTACGTTTAACGCAAGGGCATCCCAGTATAACCCTTCACAAGAGACTCGCATTCTATTTTAGACAAAGTTACACTCACATTGGATTTAGACATAGTTTATTTTCAGACAAGCTTACAGTTAAACATAAGTGATAGCGTTGGGTTTATATAGTACTGCTACTGGTACCTTTACCCTTAAGTAGTACAAGATCTGTTATTAGGGGGTGCGAGGATGCTGAATTATTGGGTCCAATTGTAAAGATTACATCTATAACATCCAAACAAAAATTGTTTGTCTTCAAACATGAGAACAACAATTACTTTCCGGGAGTGTATCACAAAGTTATGGCAACTTACCACTATCTAGCGCTGCACCATGTGGTGCTTCGTTCCAGCACCATGTGGTGTTTCCCCGTTCGTCACGCGAGCGCTTACGAGTGTTGAGGTTTATATTACAGAAAAGGCAATACGTCACCTCCTCAAGTATTCCAGGTTCACGTATCAAGTGCAAGCAGTTAAAATGTTTAATATTCATTACCGGAGAGGCTTAAGGATATTGGGATAAATTTAACAACTTGCTTACAAGTTTATTACCTTTGGTTTTACTGTTTTTATATTTGCAATAAGGACGTTCGCTGGTGGTATGGTCACTAGATTAAAGGAAAATGAACAACGTAAATCTTTCAAACTGAAACGCAGTATGCTTGAGGTGCTTTTAAATACTAGACTTGGTTAAAGTTCCTCGATATGATTTGCAAGTCGGCAATACAGGTCTCTGTTTACACAACCGTAACGGGTCAAAACGACCACCTACTCTCTGTAGGTTTTCGAAGAGCGTGTTGAAAAGGAAAATTATCGTAGCAATAAGTTTCGTGGAGTGACGTCATCGTGTAAATTGCCATACTGACTGACGTCAACCCATCGCATTTTATTTTAACACAGATGTTAGTTACAAGTAAGTTGGGTTCACCTTGAACATTTGAAACAATCTTGGTTGAACAAAACATTTTTAAACCTAGTTCAAGGTCGTTGATGGTACGAGGACAAAAAGCCTACATATGAAAGGCAAACGTCTGTTACCAAGGTGGTTACGATAAAGTTCGTTGAACTGTATAGTGGCAGTCATAAATGGAGACAGATTTTTGTATTGTTGAACCACAAACAACAACAACAAAAACTCATCTTGTCAGGGTTAGCACATCGTGGTTTTCGCATCATTTTAATTGTTTCTTCATCGAATTCACCAGTGGTTTTAAGACCGAAGAACTCATGAACTTCCATCAGGGCCTTTTCCCAGTGCCTTTTTTTCGCGATCAACTATTTATGACAGACGCCTAAGCGAGCAAAGCCATTGCTGCGTCACTTTAAGGCAAACGACGCTTGGGTTCGATAAGATGAGAGGCGGTTCAAGTATTTTGCTTTGTCACAGCTTTAACAAGACGAAGGTTGCCACACATCAGTTGTGATTCCGACTGACGAAAACTTTGAACCAAGAGGTTTAGCACAGATTCCAGGACAATCCAACAAGTTATTTATGCGACTCACCCCCATGTTTCTCAGCAGTTCAGGAATTCCTGTTCAAGTTTAGCTACATATAATTTGAGCGTTGTGAGAGTTTCAGGATAAAATAGCGCACATTTAAAAGGTATTTTCTGTTAAGGAACTAACGATATTGTTTCTGGGACTGTTGGTGATATAGGGACATTCATATAGGAGACAGATTTCGGAAGATTACACTGTGTTGGATACACAGCAGACTGTCAGGTGTTGTTGCTTTTTTGCAAAAGATCAAAAGTCACCCAACAGAAAACGATCAAATGTCTTATCATAAGTAAGACAAACGAATCAGCATAACTTACACTGTGTTTGTTAAACAGCAGACTGTCAGATGTTGCTATTTTTACGAAAGGTCAAAAGAGAAATCACTCAACAGAAAACGATCAACCTTAACCCCCTTTTTTCAGTAACACAAACGCGAGACTTTCAATTATCGTTTTGGATCACAACTGCTTGGTAAAACGGTGTTAACCAGAAAAAACATACAAAAAGTCACAACTTCGGTAGCGTCGTTGTTGCTCTAAACTTTGATTTGCCAGATTTGTGGATAATTTACTTTTCATGTTTCACGCCACTTTAAATCAGCTTGATGAAATTGCGTTTGGTTTAAAAATTAAGGAGATTGCTACTTAGCTTGTTAACTCCCATTTCAAAACTGGCGTGTCGAAGGCGTGGATCATAAAGTAAACACGCATCCAACAGAGCGTGCCGTGTCCCCGTTTTTTTACGTCACAACACATGTAGCATCGTTGTTGCTCCAATCTCGGTTTGCGAGATATCACACTGGACACAGACTTTAGTTGGTATGTTTTATGCAACTATAAACCAGGTTTATGTAATTGTATTTGGTTCAAATATTTAAGAGATTGCAATTAGCTTGGTAACTTCATTCTGGAGTAGAAAAGTAAAACCAACAGACAGTCAAGAAATCACCAGCTGGACCAGACCGAGCCCGTCACAGCAAAACTTACAATTCATGCCTAAACAAATGCGTTACGTTATTTACGTCACCGTTTCAAAACTGGCGTGTCAACGGCGTTCAGTGTTACCAGGTCAAATTCTCACAAACCGCCCAATGCCCCGTCGAAACCAGCCCAAAAACCGCCCAAACAAAGAAAATTCAAAACAAGCCCAAAACCAGCCCAATTTTACCCTGGTTGTTACTGTTAAATCTATCCCGGTGATGTATTTTTTAACGTTTGGATAATTTGCTTCGGATGCGAGAAGAAAATCATAGAAATACTATTGAAGTATTTTTATTAAAACGATAAAAATCCTACAAATTTAATGACAATCGATTGACATAACAAAACGTTAAACCGTTTAAAAAAACTAACAATAAATGGCTGAAAGTATCTTTGGAAAAGCCGCCCAAAAAACCGCAACCCGCAACCCGTAAAATAAACCCGCAACTCGATGTCGAAAACTAGCCCTATTGGGCGGGAAGACCGCCACCCTGGCAACACTGACGGCGTTGATCAAACTTACACAAGCGCGCGATGGTTCCGCATGGCTGATTTAACGCCCTTTGAGCTCGCTTTCACGTTATTTCTCCACAAGTCAACACGCAACCAACAGAGCGTGATGTTTCGCTATGATGAACATGAACAGAAGAATGAACAGAAAAGTGATGAACAGAATGCCTTTTTCACCATTGAACTATACTCCCGGAATAATTGTTTCTTCAACACTCACAGGATACGAAACAAGAAAAAGGCAAACGTCACACGTCGGGCAAATACATCTCACCCAGACCACGCTATTTTTGTCCCCTGGCGTGGTGTGGGCGGTGGTCATGGTCCTACTTCTCACTACTACCAAGATGATGGTACATACACAGCAGAACAGACAAGTGAAGCGAAACAAACGCGGGCGGTTAAGGCTGTATTCGTCGGATTGCGTAAGACGACACACAGATTCCACACTTCGAACGGGAACGCGCGTGACGTAGTAAATCCAAACATTGGGCAGGAACAGGCTCGTATCAGGTATAACCCTCTCAGTTACCTCCCGCAAGGGACGTCATTTATGCGTCTCTATCCCGTGTTTCTCAGCAGTCCAGGGATTTCTCTTCAAGTTTAGCTGAATGTAATTTATACGTTGCAAGACTTTCAGTTTCAGTTTTTTTTTACCGTTCCTGGTCTATAAAAAAAGTTTTTGCAAATTTTAACCGGGTCTGAATCGTTGTGACCCATGTTGGTGTGAACTAGAGGAAAAACAGCGCAAATAAAAAATGCATTCGTCGGTTGTTAAGGTGTTTCCAGGACTGTTGTTTCCAGGACTGTTGTTTTCAGGATTGTGTTGATGTTATAGTGACAGCCATGAAGGATACAGATTTCGAAAGCATAACTCGTGTTAGATACACAGCAGAATGTCAGTCAGGTGTTGCTGTTTTTTTATTAATGTCTTATCTTAAGTAAACACAAACGTGGGAATCATCGTTTTTGATCACAACTGGTTTTGTAATAAGGTGTAAACCAGGAAAAACAGATGATTAGTTGTTTGTTTCCGTTTTTACGTCACAATGTCGGTGGTGTCATTTGCTCAGAATTTTGGTTTGCGCAAATATTACATTGACGAAATATTTCGGCGATTGCTGCATTGCTTGATAACTTGTTTGTGAAATAGAAGCGCAGACTTTCACTGATAGATGGTAAAGGAATAACCAGCTGTTATTCCGACTCGGCATCACTAAAGCACTGATTAACATACACCTAGACGGCCGCACTCCTGGCGCTGTAAAAGGATCAAATTTTTGTGTGCTGTAAGCCAAGCACCGTGGTGTTTCCCCCGATATGTTCGTAACAAGCAACGCTTGGTTAACTGCGCTCAGGTGTACTAAAGTGTCAGACAATACGTCATTCGCGCAAACAAGTTCCGGTAGTAACGGACTGAAACACGAACGTTCCCGCTAGTAGACTTCCACCTATTGCTCGATGTTTAAACTTCATATATTCCGTGCCTTATTTCAATGATTCTAAACAGCGTGACTGCCTTATGTCTATTGGTGACCACATGTTTATTCATATATTGCCTTGGCCAGCCAGGTATCGAACAGATAAACGGGGTTGCTCATTTATCTGTCTGTAGCACCAGCAAGTCTATCTACAAGTAAAGTTTGAGGATGTTTCTCTAAAAAGGGTTGTGCGATGTATATGTTTGAAAAGGTTATTGTCGTTAGATTGTCGATATGTATGTGACGTGTATTGTAATTCCCAAAACTGTGGGCACCTCGATTTATATCTTACTGTGATTGTAAACCAAATAGTTCAGTAAAAGTAAAATATTTCGCCTTACTTTTGCCCTTATCCTGTATATATGCTTCTATGCAATGCTCTTTAGCGCCACCACGTATTTGTGGCTACATAATAAAGCTTCAGTAGTTTCTGTATTTTGCATCTATGGTGACGTTGACTCCCATCCAAAGTTTTTAGAAACAAGCTTCGATTGAAAGTTAAGCTTTTTACTTTTTAATTACCAGAGTTTGCAAAAGTTACATTGAACAGGAAATTGCTTTGTCTAAATTGCTACATCACTATCTCCCGAGTGACGTTT
>QXVZ01001053.1:0-10560 GCA_008931825.1 Phallusia fumigata
TCGTTAACCTGCAGTCCTACATTTATAAATGGCGAAATACAAGTGAATAATTACACGCGTGGAATGCCTCTTTACAATGCGCGTCTGTTTCATGGAGTCTGATTCGTACGAAAGAAATGAAATTGATAAACTCAGTAGGTTGACATTTTATGAAGTTCATCGCGAGATAGATAAATTGATATTCCTAAATGCTGCGAAATTACGGATTCGTTTCGATCCCTCTTACGCAAGGATGGCAACAGTGGCGAAGTCAGCCCAAATTTATTTTGCAAGTCAAGCAACTAAGCAACTAAACTTGATATACAATCTCGAAATTTGGGGGGCCGTGGCCTTTTTCGCCCCCCTGGCCACGCCCCTGAATAGCAATATGGTGTTGTACGTTGGTACGGTTTAGTACGCAGCAAAAATCCTTAAAACTGTATGGGGTACGTGGTGCGCACAACTCGATACGTCCGGGTGTGCCAACCTTGCTCTTTCGTAAACAATGCATGATTGGACAGTCCAAAAAAAAAGAAAAAAGACACATGAGGTTAAAACAACGTCAACGTACTGTGGCGCAGCTGCGATAGAGACGCAAAAATACTGTTTTACGTTTTTTGTCACATTGAAGGCATTCGGAACTTGCCAAATGGGGACAGTTCAAACCCCCTTCCGTAATGCGCCACTAGTTGGGCGAAACTTCCAAGGCGCTTTTACTCTATTCGGGTAATAACCAGGGTAGAATACGTAGTTCATCGATCACCAACCCGTAAACTGCGCAAAAGGTGTGGGATTAGCACGCGCTGTAATTACACACACGTTGTTCCAAACTCCAACTGCCCACCGCCCCAAGCGGGTACATAATAGATGAATTTCCTTTACATGTTTGTGAAAAAATAGAATATCCTTGTTTCGTCCAAACCGGTTATTTTTGCCATCGCGCATTTAATGCACTGCGGTGACGTCAGCAAGTTCCCGCATTGCCTACGTTTCCTCGCAGCAGTTGTGTGAGTAAACACTGTTTGTGTTGTTCTGCAGGCACTTCTCAAAAATGCTTCTTTTACAAAACTAATGCAATGACCTTTGTGTAAAAAGTAATTCCGTTATGGGGAAAATGGCCAGAAATTGGAGTTATCTGTTGTAAGAGCGAGTGAGTGCTAATACGTCTCGAATGAACATTTTAGTCAATTTTTAGTGCATTTTTGGGACGCAAATTTTTAAATAGCAATTTACGAAAGATTTGGTAAACTCGAGTTATGCTGACGGGACCAGTCAGCATCAATGGCAAAGCAAACTTAGTTTTTAGTGATAGTTGCGTGTCCCAGGTGTGGGTGCAGCAATCCTTCCGGCTTGCATGGCTGATATATGATTTCCAAAAAGCCTTGTGTGCATAGTAGGCACGTGTGTAATACAAGGTAGAGAAGACTTACCCGTATTATGCATTGTGTGAGCATTGCAAGATGAAGCAGTGTTTGAGTGTGGTCTTTGCTTACTTTGTTCTGTTTGGAGCAATCTGTATGTTTGATATTAGTAAGTTATTCTGATTTTTGTTTTTTTTGGTAAAGTAACATCAAGTTTTCTGTTGAAAACTAAATGTAAATTGTGACTACAACGAGAAATATCTGGCAATTTAGGAGTGTTGATAAAAATACTTGTAGAACATGGCCCGTACTTTAGTTCCGCCACGCATCACTTTTTAAATGTTAATTTAAAACGATCACTACTGGTCTGGCTCAACTGCTGCAATTGCTCTTTGTATTCTACTTTTTAATTGGTTGTTTTTTCTTTTGCCGGTCATTTTTGTAGTTACAGCCACCGCATGTCAGGGTCGTTACTTCCATTTATCTGGTGGCAAAAGAACATGGGACGATGCAAGATCACGATGTACTGACCCCGACTTCAACGGACAGTTGGCTAGTGTCACAGACGTTGAAGCTCAAAACTTAATCGTTGATCAAGCGAAAACAGAGTTTAAAACCGGAAATTTTTGTAAGTTATTAAAAGTGTATTTTGTGCCCCAGACTAAACACGTTGAAAGTTTGTTTGTGTCAAAACGTGCGTTGTTTTTGTTGTGTTCCAACTAAATGTTGGAGCGTTTTTTAGACATTTATTTGGGAAGTAAACGAGAATCCAGTGCAAATGCATTTCAATGGCTTGATGGAACTGTTTTTGCGAAACGTACATCATCATCAAGTGAGTAAATACCTGAACTAATAGGTAACAATTACAGCTGGAGAACCAGGAAATGAATTCGTTTTTCAATAGGAAGATACAAGCCAGTACTTGTGTGTAAAACATATTCTACGTTTCGACAAACGCTGCTGTCATGGCTTGTATCTTCCTATTGAGAATATTTAAAACCGTGAATTGTGTACCTAAGAGTTCGTTTCTAAAACTAAAAAATGGAACCATTTTTCCGTTTTAATTTAAGTTGTGCAATAAAAATTATGTACTACCGTGTCCAGGTTCGTGGACAAGCGTTGGATACACAGCATGGATAGACGTAAATGTTGGAAGTGGTTTGTGCGTTGGGCTTGTGAGGGAAGGTGATGTATTGGGATGGAATGCTGGTGGTNTAAATTGTGTACCTAAGAATTCGTTTCTAAATCAAAAAATGGAACCATTTTTCCGTTTTAATTTAAGTTGTAAATTTTAAAAAATTATGTGCTACCTTGTCCAGGTCCTTGGACAAGCGTTGGATACACAGCATGGAGGAACGGAAATGTTGGAAGTGGTTCGTGCGTTCAACTTGTGAGGGAATCTAATGTATGGGGATGGAATGCTGGTGGTTGTGATCAATCTCAACATTTTTTTTGCGAAAAGAAAGGTTAGTTTAAATACATAGATTTGATAGGATGGATGACGATTTCTTAGCAGACGTAATCACCGGGATTTGTACATTTGTAACTATTAGTTAAAAGCAAATTAAGGCAATAATCAATAGAAATTTGACCTTGCACGTAGCCTACTACATCTTGTATACCAATCCCTGTTGTTGCAAAATACAAAGAAACTAATAACGATTACTTGCATCCTAATAACTTCAAGACTATTTTTAAAACCAAAACAGTTTTTAAATATCTTTTTACTTGATCTGCATGCGATAAAACTTTAATGACTAGTACATGTTTAAGAATATAAACAGCTCATTACAGTTTCTATAACAACTGCCATGTTTGTAGAGCCGAGAACAATCACTTTTTCTCCATCAAGCTACACATCAGAAATGGGCGATTCAATCACCATAAGCGGAACAATATCAGAACTTTACACAGAACCTCTCACCGTCACAGCAATTTATAACGGCAACCAAAGAGTAACGCTCGATACCAATTATAACGGAACCAGCTTTAGTTACCGAATAAGCAGTGTAACTGCATCCCATATTGGAGCCATACAAATTGAAATCGTTGGAAAAAACACTGCTTGCAAAACTGTGACCAGTGTAGATCTGCAAATAACAAGTATGTTAACTACTGTTGTATGAGTTACACAACAGATAAAAACGGCAAACTATTAGCCTGCGTATGAAAAAGGAAAAGTCACTGCATGTTATTGTAACCTCATCTGCTATTTAGTTTAATTCAGCACCTTTTTGCAGAATCTTTTTCATTGGACAAAAGTGAAATTGTGGCAACTTATGGAAATCAACAATCTATCACTTGTACAGCAACTGGAAACAGCAATCCCACAGTTCAATGGAAAAGGTAGTTTTATGTTAGCTGGTTGTGTTCGTAAGGTTGTTAGTTCTTTTTTTGTCGGCCTACTACATTATAAACATTGCCCTTACCCTTTCAAGTTACAAACTTTTAATGCAATACCATAGAACAAACAGTCTGATTGCTGGCGTCTACCCTTTTTGCCTACACTTATCCGAACAAAAAACGAAGTCGTGGAATAAAATAAGGTTGTATGTCTGTAGGAAAATCCAAGCCAGTACTTGTGTGTAAAACACTTTCTTAGGTACACAATTCACGGTTTTAAATATTCTCAATGGGAAGATAAAAGCAAGTACTTGTGTGTAAAACATAATCTACGTTTCGACAAACGCTGCTGTCATCATCAGGAATGACTCGGAAAAGCAGCGCAAAGTTACTTCTGGCAGTAAACGAACAAAGGGAGCATAACAACTGTTTAAACGTTAAAACCAACTGATAAGACCAACCTTCAACATACGCAATAAAATATGTCAACATGGCGACATACAAATGCTTTAAACACAGCTTCTGACTTGTATTTTTTTATTGAGACATTTTAAAACCTTGAGTTTTGTTCCTAAGGTTGTCTGTTATTTTCGAAAACATTACCAACTTCATTAGTGTTTTATCGTTTTATCGTTCGTATTGATGAGATTATGAAAATTCTACGTTAGCAATGTCTAAACCTCCAACAGTCGCCATGTGTACCAACGATCACTGTACAAATTATTGAACGTCTGGAAATTTAAGAAAACTGATTCTGACAGCAATTGAGACTATCTTTTTAAATTTCGAGATTTACAAAAGAATCAGTTTGAGAACCACTGCGTGAAACGTGGATTTACATGCCTGTTTACGGTGTTGGATGTTATATAGAAGCGGTACAGCGGTTGCAACAACATCATCCAACGTCTACCAAACCACCAGTCGACCAAACGCATATACTGCACAATCTGTTCTATTCGTAACCGTTAGAAATGTAATGGAAGCAGGAATTTATGTTTGTGAAGCTACAAACTGGAATGGTGATGGAGGGAATACGAGAAGTTTGACAGTTAAAGGTTTGAAAGTAACGCGTAGCGATGTTATGCTGGTGAAACTAACAATTTGTTTTTGATTTAGTATCAGCAGACATAGCGCCTAGTCATTCTTCAACTATCGCTAATTACAATCAACTAGCTGCAGTTGGATGTGCTTCAGCGGGGTTTCCAAGACCGACCGTCACTTGGCTAAAGTATTAATGATCACAAGTTAAAAAATTATTTTTTCTAAAAAAATTGAAAGTTTATTGCTATTTTAAAGCGATTAAAATGATAGTTGTTAACAGATTCTCGAAATTGGACTGAACATACTTAATTGTTAACAGATTGTGCGACAATTGCTGAATAACTTGTGGTGTTCGGTTTTTCTTAGACTTAATGAATAGTATTTTCTGCTCATTTTTTCACATGAGGATACCTGGTTTTTCGAATATAATATCAAACGGTTTACGTGCTTGCAAAGACGTCGACTAAAACCTTTTAAATAAGGTTATGTGTGTAACAATCAAACCAAACCTTTTCTGCAAGGAACGGAGCGGTATCCAGAGACCCAGCTTCAGTTTATCAAGCCGATATCGAGAGGACGGAATTTAAACACCGGGTTCGACTTTTTTTAAACATCAGTGATATCTCGCAAGCTGGTAGTTATAATTGTACATCAAGTAACGGTGTTGGAACTGAGAAAAGCAGCATGTTGATAGTTTATGGTAAGTACCTCCTGTGTTCATTATCGCCTACGTTTTAGTAACTACAAAAAAACTGTTAATTTTGGCANAAGGTTATGTGTGTAACAATCCAACCAAACCTTTTCTGCAAGGAACGGAGCGGTATCCAGAGACCCAGCTTCAGTTTATCAAGCCGATATCGAGAGGACGGAATTTAAACACTGGGTTCGACTATATTTGAACATCAGCGATGTCTCGCAAGCTGGTAATTATAGTTGTACATCAAGTAATGGTGTTGGAAGTGAGAAAACCCGCCCGTTGATGGTTTATGGTAAGTACCTCTTGTGTTCATTATCGCCTACGGTTTAGTAACTACAAAAAAACTGATAACTTTGGCACATAGTGCAAAGCGATTTGTGAAAACTCATTTCCTTTGTGTTTTAGTTCCAGCGAATATATCTGTGACACAAAGTGACGTCACAGTAGAGCAACATGTGGCGAAACAGTTAACTGCACTTCGTATGGAAATCCACAGCCACAGGCCCGGTGGTTTAGGTAGGTTTGATTAAAAACCTTCCAAAACCTTACAGTATCAGTAACATGGACTCGTTTGTTTCAGATTAGGTAAACCCTTGCAACCTTCCAACAGTTATGCGATTACCCGGCACCGAACTATTTCACAAGGGACTTACTTCAGAACAAACGAACTGAATCTAAACGTAACAAATGTTGCTGAAGGTGGGATTTATGAATGTAGAGTGGATAGTAACTCTGCTGGCCCGGCGAAAATAGAAATGATTAACGTGAAAGGTAAAATTGCGTGTTTCAACGATCAGTAAAGTATTGTTGAAATGAGCCAGCTATATACTTTTATGTGTCTTGAACCTTTTCAGTTGCCCCAAACATAACACTTACAAGATCCAGAGTGATTGTGAATTTTTCCCTACGTTATCAAGTGAATTGTGTTTCGTATGGGAATCCCAAGCCTACTGTGGTGTGGAAAAGGTGTTTTGTTTTTGCTAAATATGTTTTGTATTTAAACCTGATAATTTAACGATCGCTGTATTGTTGCAGAAATGGAGAGCCGATTACTACATCCGTATCATCTATTTATAGAAGTGTTGTGAATACAACCACGTATTCGCAAACAGTTCGACTTCATTTTACAATTACTAATTTTATGGAATGTGGTCCATACGTTTGTCAAACCACAAATGATGCGGGTGTCGCATCCAAAACAAGGAGTTTGCAAATTCAGGGTGTGAAATAGTAGTGTAAAATAGGGTTAGATCATGCATACAAATGTTTGTTTTTTTCAGTGCCGGCCAACATTTCAGTTTCGTCAACCATTAAAGTTGTGAAAATTCCTGACGTATTTGTGATCGATTGTGAATCTTACGGGTTTCCACGACCAATGACAAAGTGGACACGGTACAAAGCGTTAATAATTTTATAGCGTTTCGTATTCTAATCACTTTACTACTTTAGGAATGGGAATCCAGTCACTTTGTCATCGACAGACCCGGTTTACCAGCGTAGAACGACCACCGGTGATTTCAAATCAGTATCACAGCTTTACTTGAACATAACAACAGTTGACCAAATAGGAGAATACAAATGTCAGGCTACAAATGTTGATACAACCGGTGTAGATGCAGTCTTTGTAGCGACAGGTTAGAAGACAGTGTATTGCAAATTTAAAACTGTTTGAAAACTTAAGTTTTGATAAATCGACAAAAATGGACTACAACCTGTACAACAGCTATGAATAAATCAATGATGAAAACATCGGCCATACATAGCGGAATCTAATTGTTAATGCTATGAGTTGTTTTGTTAGTATATTTACTTGTGATGCTCTTGTGTTTTATAGTAAAAGCAAGCATAGTTTTGTCAACAACGGATTTTACGATACTTGAAGATAAAACCTCCAGCATAAATTGCACTTCATTTGGGTACCCAGCTTTGAATGTTTATTGGACAAGGTAAGTTTACTATATTACCTACTTTCGTCAAAACATTCCATCACTTTCTAAAGCTCCGCTTTTTTGTTTGCTTAAGTTTATGCTGTATTTAACTTAAATGCATATGTTTGTCAAATCTATTTACTTCAAAACACGCAATTCTGTTTCCTCTTTAAATATGTTACCACTATTTGCGTGTTTTTTTGTGCAGAATTTCAAACAACGTTTCGACCGACGCATCAAAAGTTGTATTTCAAACACTCGTACAAGTCAGTGAGTTCCAAACTATTTCGACCCTAAGTTTTTATCGACCCACAATTAGCAAAGCAGGGAATTACATTTGCAGCACGAACCCAACCGGACCTACAGCAAATGCAAACGTTAACGGTAAAAAGCAGATATAAAATCACATGTAACAAAAGCATAACATAAGATTTTATTTCAGTTGGGCCATATATGATCTCTACTACTGTGCCGCAACATTTCAGTCAATCACAGACGTTTACGTGTACATTTACTGGAGTGCCTCCCCCAACTGTTTATTGGAGCATTAATGGACAGCGTGTTGGTAATGTATCAAAAACACCAACAGAAACCACAAACCTTCAACAAGGCGATCAAGTCGAGTCAAAGTTGCTTGTTTCAAGTTCCATTATATTTGGTCCAACTTCCACTGTTGAATGTTGGTCCGAAAACTCGATTGGCATGTCAAAACGAAGAAAGTTTTGTATGAATGGAGGTAAATATGAATGTTTTTTGGTTGACAGCGTTAACCCCTAAGTTTCCCTACAATGCAAAAAAACATAGTTTACCACTTGTTGAATTTATATCGAAACAAAGTCTACAGACAGGCTGTGTTTTCATTTGTAATGAAAATAAACAAATGTTTTTAGACCTTCACTTTACCAGTGGAACACACTTCACGAAACCGAATTTAACACACAACTACCCAAGTGCTAAGGAATATTGTAATTCAGCTGGTGGATATTTGCCAACCGTTTCTATTCTGAACAACAGCTTTATATCAGATATAACAGGAGTCAACAATTCATGGCTGCAAGGTATGTTGTTGTAATCGAGCATTTAAACAAATCCTACGCATGGCGCTCTGTTACAGGAAACTTGACTGACGTCACCATCACAACAAGTACCAAGGATCTTTGCATTGCTTTTAACACAACAACTGAATCTGTTACCACAAAGGAATGCTTGAAAAACAATCATTACATATGCGTTTTTTCAGGTTTGCTATTTCTTAGTTTTCGTGACTTAGGTGTAAATTAACGTATGCTGTTTTTTTTTTGGTTTAACAGTGCTCAAGTCTTTTATGACCCTAAAGTATGAATTTGCATGAACTGTATGTCTGAAAGGGCCGTATGGCAGTTTTTCATATTGTAAAAGCAGTAAAAAAATTCACTGCATCATTTATAGCCTCCTATATAGTCTTTTAAATTACTTTACGGTGAAACATCGATATTTTGTTGAACAAAATCTATTCCAATCAACAGCTTTGACGATCATAAGTACAAGCAATTGCTACTCTGACCAAATCAATGTCGAATGGAAAGACATGACTGGCAACAATGGTTCCATAACTCACATCTTAACAGCATTGAACGACAGCCAGTCTGTTAATGTCAGTAAAGTAGTCACACAATCGTCAACAAGCAACCACATCTACACAAGCACAATCGGAAACTTGGCGTCTGACGTGTCCTATGACGTATCAGTAGGTATTTGTTATAATTGATTAAATATATCTGGTACTAAAATATCAATTTATTTAGGTGATGTTGTTTCCGGACGTTTGGAAACTCGGCGTTCCCACAGCAACTGCAATGACGTCAAGTGTTTTTCGTGACGTCAGCGGTCAAATGTTGCTGGAGGGGGAAGTTTGTAAAATAGAAATTATGATTCCCGAAAATACCTTGAAAGGAATTAGTGAAATCAAGGTACAATAACGAAATGCAACTTAATGTGATCGTACTTTAGCTCAATGTCTGTCCTATTATGTATGTGCACTTTAGTGCAAAATATGTGCATTCTTATTCCGTTACGTAGCAGGTGTTGTCCTTTTTTTCAAGTTGAGTCCCATTTTGCAGCTTCGCTATGTGACAACGAAGATCGGAAACACTTACGATCAAAAAAATTGGACGGAAACAACTTTATCTCCCCACGCGCCATTGACACAGAGCGTGCTGATTGGTGCAAATCAGCAACTCTTTGCCACGTTTCAACCAATCACAACAGTTTGTCGTAACACAGTGTTTAAAGTCACTGGGGAATGCAAAGTTTTCCCAACTGAACGTAAGTTGCCTTTTATGATGTAGTTTTTGCATCTGTGGAAATTTCGATCTAAAAATGACTAAATCGTTTAAACAACGTTTAAATCTTACACACAGTGTGTTTGTTCCTTTTTTAAACAAGCCAATTGGAAATTTATTAGGCTTTACCTCCACGTTAACGACTCAAAACTGAGGATTTATGAGGATGGTTTTGAACATAATTATCTCATTTATATCTTCCCAAACTTCATAACGTTCTGCTGAAAGAAAGCATGTGCGCAACCTGGTGCANTTGGGTAAACGTTTTTCTTTCGAATAATGTTGAACAAATCCCTTTATTTTGACGCAGTTGATCACAACCGAGTGATTCTCCGTGGTGCGGAAGGAATTCAAAACCATTACATTAACGCTTCTTATGTGGAGGTAGTTTTTATTTCAATGTTACAACATTATAAAGCTAAAAATCGTTTAAGTTGCCACCAAATTTAACACCAGGGCTACAAGAGACCCAACAAATGGATCGCCACCCAAGGACCACTTGACAAGACTGTACCTGATTTTTGGACAATGGTATTAGAACAAAATGTTCGAGTTATTGTCATGCTGGCAATTCTATACGAGAAGGGAAAGGTAAATTCACATTACCCTGCATTTACAAGTTTAAAGCTTCATTCCACTTAATTTTAATTTTGATCAGTCGAAATGTGCCCATTATTGGCCTGACAACATTGGCCAACCCAAAGTCTACGGGGGAGTAACTGTCACGGTCGCTGACGTCATCAAGAAAGGCAGTTACGTCATCAGAAAGATGAACATCGAGGAATCCAACAGTACCTATGAAATCGTAAGCGTGAAACTTGTATATCGTGCATATGCACTGATGACGACAACAGCGATTATCGGGACGTTTGCAATAAAATGTATTATAT